>CAUYQV010138509.1:0-23270 GCA_963574575.1 Galagoides demidoff
CAGGTGGCCACCATGTCCTTGAAGATCCAGACAAGCAATGTGACCAACAAGAATGACCCCAAATCCATCAACTCTCGGGTCTTCATTGGAAATCTCAACACAACTGTGGTGAAGAAGTCAGATGTGGAGACCATATTCTCCAAGTATGGCCGTGTGGCCGGCTGTTCTGTGCACAAGGGCTATGCCTTTGTCCAGTATGCCAATGAGCGCCATGCCCGGGCAGCTGTTCTGGGAGAGAATGGGCGGGTGCTGGCCGGGCAGACCCTGGGTAAGCCTCTCTCCACAGTATTTTAGTGTTCCCCAGGGTAGTTGCTATCCTTCCTTCACGCTCTGATTTCCCTCTTCCTCTCCTCAGTACCACTGCTCTGAGGTTTTGTAAATTAAATAAGCTATCTATACTTGTTATAAATTAAGTGATAAGATTGATACCTATAGGGGAGAATTTTAGAAGCTCCTGGAAAATACTTTTGTCCCTGCTTTCTTGGTGCTCCTAAATGACAGACTTTAGGGCTCCAGTTAAAATGCAGAATCCCCTGAGAAAGGAGACAGAATAGACTAGCATAGCCTGTTACATTGGGCTACAGACGACTTAGGTTAGAATACTTTCTGAGAGCTAGGAGGAGGGGTCTACCCTGGTCTTCTCAGAACATGTGCAGTGTGTGCACGTAATTCTGTGTACATGTGTGTTTGAGAAAGGCTATCTATGTGTATTCCTGAATAAGAAGTATGTGGATGTGACTGAATATGTGCACATATCTCTGTGTGTGTCAGAATATACTTGAGCGTAAAGCAGATAAACACATACTCATTTACTAAATATAGAGATCTTATCATGTACTAAGCACTGTTCTAGGCATAGAGATGTTTAGTACAGTATCCATTGAATGTGCAGTGGCTCATTTGCATATGGCCAGTTACGTGTATGATGTTGGAACTGAGTCTGAGTGTACTTGAGAGTATATTTGTTTTCTGTGTGTGACTTCCTTATGTGGGCATGTGAATTGTGAGTGTAGGTATGTCTGTTTATAGGTTCTCGTGTGCCTAATGTATGTGTTCACATGAATGTGAATGTGCTTAAGAATGCATATTTGTATGATATACATGGGGGGTGTATGAGTGAGAGATGTTTGTGAGCATGTATTGATGTGTCTAAACATACATAGACACATAAACAGGCATATCCATGTGATGTCTGGGTATGAGTCTAATGTTTGAAGACTAGATGTCTAAAAGACCTTATTGGTGAATAAAGTCCATGTGTCCATCATGTAAGCACATGAATTGTGTGTGTACGTGAGGTGATGTGTTTGTGGGCATACTGCTGTCAAGCAGCATTCCGACTCTGCCTCCTCCCTTCACACAGACATCAACATGGCTGGAGAGCCCAAGCCCAACAGACCCAAGGGGCTAAAGAGAGCAGCATCTGCCATATACAGGTGGGGTGCTCTGTCTGTCTGGGTGGGATGGTCCCTCTTTCCACAGAGTGAGTAAACTCTGGTATGATGATGTGCTGAACTTAGAACTTGGGGAGGAGTTTGGAGATGAGGGCCTGTGGAGAGTGGGCTGAGTGGCCGTCCCTAAGCTCTGGCCCTCTCCCCTTTGTTTCCCCAGTGGCTACAGCTTTGACTATGATTACTACCGGGACGACTTCTACGACAGGTGAGCAGGGGAGGGGCGTGCCCAGGCATGAAACAGCCAAGCTGGAAGGGTTCTGAGAGATTTTTGGTACAGCCCATTCAGTTCTCTAAATGGAAATCAAAGCCCAGAAGGACAGGCATTTGCCCAAGGTTCCTTCTCAAGTCAGAGGCAGAGCTGGGCGTAGGGCTCAGTTTTGCAGGAGGCCAGAACTCCTATCATAATGCCACATGGACTCGCTGGCTGCCCCTTTCCTCCTAGTTCTAGGGTAAGACTGGAAAAAGTACAGTCAAGGGCTATATAAACATAGCCAGTTGGAATACACAGCAGAGTATGGCACTGGTTAGAAGGAGTTTGAGCCTCATACTTCTGCTTTTCAGTTTCCTTCTTGTGTGAAGTGCCTAACCAACTGGAAGGAACTCCAGAGCACAGACTGAGCCCCTTGATCCAACAACTGTTTGGAGGCCTGAATTAGTCTCTGGTGGGTTGTGACCTACCCTTCACTCCCAAGCTCTAAGGCTGTGGGCTCCTACTCAGGTGGCACTAGTTACACTCTTGCATGGAAATCATAGTGGGGACCAGCCTAGACTTATTCCTCCCTGCACCAATCCACTCACAGCCACACCCCTTTGCTCAGTATATCCAGGAGGCCCAGGAAGAAGAACCTCTCTGAGTCTTATTTTTCTTACCTCAGGATGGTTTCAGGAAACAGTATGGTATAATGGAAAGTGCCCTAGCCTGGGAGTCAAAAAGTTTAGGTGCTAATCTCAGCTCTGCTACTGGATGGATTACATACATGACTTTGGCAATTCCCCTTCCCAGTTTGTGAAATGGGCTTGCACCAAATGATCTCTCAGGGCTCCTCCAGCTCTGGGATTCTGTGGTTCAGTGATTCTGACCAAGGCCAGAGCCGCCCCTTCCCCTTGAGGGCAGAAATGCAGGGTCTGGGATTGAATTTATTCCCAGAGACTCTCCATCTCCAGCCATCCCCACCCCTAGGGCAGGAGCTCCTTGAATAAAGGAAGTATCAAAGAATGGGACATTGAAAGGCCCAGTGGTGGCAGATTTCCTGGCTGATCGGGAAAGTGGTCCCAAAGTGTACCCTCTAAGGCTACAGATTCCTATAGAAATGTGGTAACAACCGGTGTATGTAGGAGACCCTTTTTAGCCTACTGAATTTCTGCCTGATCAGGAAAAGATATCACCCCCTCCTCCAGTCCCTGGAAAGGACTGATGACTGCTGTGGGAAGGTAACACACAGTCTGGAGCTCTGGGGTCTGATTGAACTGCTCAGCCTTGATCCCTTGGTAGGCTCCTGGCCTTTGTCTCTGAGGTGGAGCAAGAAAGATGGGGTGATTAAGGAGTCCCAGAGTAAGGAAACAACAACTTTAGGGTCCAGCCTTGTCTCTGAGGTCATGGGCTCATGAGTTGAGGGTCTCAGTACCCTGACCTTTTACCTATCACACTTTTTAGAGTGTGTTTTTAGCTAAATTCTTTATGCTCTACCCTTATAGCAAACTTGGGTAGATACTGAATTTGGGGTAGCCATCCTCATTGGGCATGTGGGGAAACTGAGGCTGAGGGATTGGCTTGTACTTCCATACCTCTCTATTTCTAGCTAGAGATTTGTGTGGCTTTGAAATTTATGAACTCTGACTACAGGTTGGATGGCAGTTAACTGAGCAGAAGCCAGGTCATGTTATAGCAGGCTTGTGTGTCAGAATGACTAGGGAAAGTGCCTTTGGGGGCTGGCCTCACTTTTCCCCTCTGTTGAAGGGTGTGTCATTACTATCTGCTGCCTCATCTGCCCTTACCTCACCTAGCTGGTAGGAGAGGTAGATATAGGGAGGATCCAAAGAGCCATTAGGGTCTAGAAAGCCTTGCTTCTCACCCCAGGGCTTGTTGGGAGCAGGCCAAGGTGTGTAGTGCAGGCCTCCCAGCCGCAGTACCCCTTAATGGCCATGGGCCATACTGCATCCTCTGGCCCATTTTCCCTACAGGCTCTTCGACTACCGGGGCCGCCTGTCGCCTGTGCCAGTGCCCAGGGTAGTCCCTGTGAAACGACCCCGGGTCACAGTCCCTTTGGTCCGACGTGCCAAAAAAAACACGCCTGCCAATCTCTTTGCCCGCTCAGCCAAGATCAAGTGTGAGTAACTATACCTTCTTCCTTGATAATTTGTATTTTTATCATTAGCAAAATAATTAGCATCACATTTTTTTACATTGGACAATAGATAAAGGAACAAATCTCCCACAGTTCTGCAGCTCTAACATAACAAAGTGAGTATTTTCATCCATTTTTAAGAGGAAAAAGCTGACGTTTGAGGAGGAGGGGTGTGGGTTGGACACGGAGAGACCAGTGCTGTGACATGGTGCCTAGTAAGGAGATGGTATCATTTTTCCTCTCTTATAAGGACAAAGACAGGTCTACACAGGCCCACTACTCCACATTCACTCTAGTGCACACACACATACTGCAATCAGACACCCAGGAAATCTCATGGCAAAAGACCTGCTTTTGTACACTTGGAAAGATAGCCCCATCCCATAACACAAGCAAAGACTGTTCAGGGGTCAACAGAAGAGCACACCATACACCTGTGTTCCTGTGCATCTTCAATGCCTTTCGGAGTTGTGAGCTCTGAGGAAAAGCAAGCCAGGTTCAGAAGTGTGGGCTAGTTACTATAGGGATGGCCTCCAGGGAGTCTCAGTAGGAGACCTTTTCACTGACCAGGGAAAGAACCAGAAAAGAACTGTATTCCTATATGATAGAACAGGGCTGAGGTTTTGTATGTAAGCTTTCAGCCCCTAGGTGACAGCCCTGTCCCCCTTCCTCCTAGTAAAGAGCAGTGAGCTGCAGGCCATCAAGACAGAGCTGACACAGATCAAGTCTAACATTGATGCCCTGCTGGGCCGCTTGGAGCAGATTGCTGAGCAGCAAAAAGCCAATCCAGGTCAGTTGCTGAGGGGACAGGGCACAGGGCAGGGAGTGGGAGGGACAGGGCACAGGTAGAGGGGCTGCAGTGGCCCTGCAGATCCTAACCCACCTGGACCCACTACACTGAGGCCAGGTTTTACTAAGGTGCCCCAGATTGAGTTTTATTTCCCTCTCCTTCTTCCTCAAGATGGCAAGAAGAAGGGCGACAGCAATGCTGGCAGTGGCGGTGGTGGCAGCGGCGGTGGCAGTGGTGGTGGCAGTGGCGGTGGCAGTGGCGGTGGTGGTTGCAGTGGCAGTGCTAATAGTGGCAGCAGCAACCGGCCACCAGCCCCCAAAGAGGACATACCTTCTGGAGTAGCCATGCCTCAGGGGGAAACACAGACTCGAGACGAAGGCGAGGAGGAGGGGCTGCTGACACATAGTGAGGAAGAGCTGGTGAGGGCCTGGCCAGGGGCATGGCTGGAAGGGGTGGAACTGGACTTTGCATTCCTTGTCTCGGGAGGACAGCTAGGCAGAGAGAACCTTTGAGCTGGTTGGCCTACCTGTGAGCTCCTTCCTCCTTCTCAAGGGTTCTAGTCCTACTGAGAAGAGGGAAGAAAGAATAGGTGGCAGCTGCCCATTTCAGACAGTAGAAGCCCCACTGAAGACAGGGGCAGACCCAAGCCAGGATCCATTCTGGCCTCCACTCTCCCAGGTTGGAAAAGGGGAAAATCAGCCAGGGGGAACAGCACATGGTCTCCAGAGTTCCAGAGAACAGGACTGGAGTTGCCTGGGGAAGCCACAGGGAGGTGCGTGTTACCTCCACAGAGGATTTGCCCAAACCATTGCTGGCCTCTTTGCCTACTTGTCCTGGCAATGGAGGCCTGTTTGCTATTTATGGCAAATTTATCTTACAGTACAAGCTTTCTTACTCTTCAGCCTGTCTTTCTCTTCCTCAATAAACTTTGTTTGCTTGCCTTAAAAAAATCTGTTGTTCACTCGCTACTCACTTATTGAAGGAATAATGAGCATCATGCCCTATAGTTCCTACATTCTAACTTCATTTAACTTTTAACAGCAGTCTTATGCTATACAAAGGTTACTGTTCCCACATTTTACCCCATGAAGAAACTGAGCCTCAGAAGGATGGAGTAGCTTGTTCGGGGCCTTCTGGCTAATAAGACTGACCCAAGATTGTAGCTAACTTCTTTACTGGGTCTGGAACATTCTTTTCATCACTGCCAGGTTCCAGCATGAGAACAGATGGGCTCATGGCCAGGACAGTCAAGGAGTCTTCTTCATGCTTGCTCACATTTCCTCCTTTGAACCTAGCCTGATGCTTTCTTACTCTCTTGGGCATAGTAGCCTTCATAAAGCGTGCCTTCCCCCTCCAATCTATAAGTTTGCCAATCTATACTGCTCAAGCATTCCCTAATCCAAGCTTGTCTTATGTACAGAAATGTGTCCCCTGCCGTTCCATAGCTCTCTTGGCTGGCACTTTCTCCTATGGGGCCCTCTCAAGATCCCATGGCAGCCTTATTGTCTGGTCCCATAGTCATTCCCCTTAGTTGTCCCTCACCTTTTCTGATTGTGTTCTCTAGATGTGGTCCTGGGGTCTTTGTAGACAAATGGCCCAGGACAGAATTTGGAGCTTATAGTGAGTGATGTATGGTCTCTTCTTGCCTCCTACCTATCAGGAGCACAGCCAGGACACAGATGCGGAGGACGGAGGCTTGCAGTAAGCAGGTACGGCATCCTGATGGGCAAGGGTAGAGAAGCAGTGACATGGAGGTTGCCCTCTTCCTGGGTTGGGCAGAAAGTGTCATGAAGCTGACCTAGCAAGTTAGTACTGTGCCCAGGAATGGCCCCTTCCATATCTAGTCATCCTGCCATACCCCTTTCTGGTGGGGGTGCAGCAGGCTGAGAAAGCAGTTGTGATGGATGGGCTAGCAGGGCCTGCCTGGCACCGGTTCTTCAGCACACTGCAAGCCATGCCACCTATCTCTATCCTGGAGGAGCTCCTACTCTGGTGGAGGAAGAAACATACTATTACCACTCAGCATGAGCAGGAGCCCAGGTGGTGGAAGAGATTATGTATAGCTGAGCCTGCTCTTTGTTGAAGGAGAAGCATTCCACACCAAGGGAATAGGCTTAGCAGAGGGACAGAGCTGCAATAGTCCCCTGTATGTGGTGAGGCCATGAGCTTCCTGCAGCTGTAAACCCCAGCTCTGCTTGGTAGAAGTAGACTCTGCTCATCACCAGAGGGTGACAATTATGAAGGCCCTTAATGTGCTAGGCTTAGGGGCTTGGACTTGGTCGTTTCGTGGGGGAGGAAGCTGTGTGGCAGAAACTGGACTTCATTTATTTGATTTCCTTTTCAACTCCACAAGGTTATGATTGTGCCAATGTACTTAGGGGTATGGGAAGGTACCAAATGTCTTACAAGATCCCAAAGTAGTAAGTGATAGAGCCTAAATGTGAACCAGTGATGTGTGGCTTCAAAGCCCATTCTCTGGCCACAGTTTGCCACCCTATTCTGCCCTCCCCTAGAAGGAACCCAGGCCATACCTAGACTTGCCTGCTCTCTGACCTATTCCTTCAGGGTCATGTTGGAGTAAAACAGCTTTGGGTGCAGGAAGGTCCAGGGAGGTATCTTGATATAGGACACTTTCATGCTATAAAATGCCCCACCAAAAAGAGCTTCCAGATAGTTAAGTTTAGGAAAGTCTGCATATGTATTTTCTCCTCCTGGACTTCATGACTTAACTTGGGAGGCTTAAGTTTTATCTTGGTAAGCTAGTTCATAGGTGAGTTATTGAGACTCTGGTGAGGAAGTGGAGGCTCAGGAAAGGGGAGCCAGTGTGTAGGTATGGCTCTATGTATGTGCAGACATCATCCCACTCTTTCCTCTTCCCTGTACCTGTTACCAGGAGCACTGGGGTTTCTTCTTCTCAGTCTTAGTCTCCTTTGTCTCTCTCTCTCTCAGCCTGACAGGAGCAATGGCCACCAACAGGAGAAATGCATCACTGCCCCAGGCCTCAAGCTGGGCACCTACCCTGGATGCCGCCCCCCAGCGGGTACCAGAGGAGAGCTGGCAGCAGGCACCTCCTCCCCCACGCATCCCAGCCAGTGCCACATCCTCTGCAGGTGGAGTTTCCAGCCGACCCCTTCCCTGTGCACCCTCCCTGTCTGCCCTGTCCAGTTCAGAGGGCAGAGCACAGGAGTTTCCCCACACTCTGCCTCCCCAGGACACTCCTAAACTTGGGGTTTTTCTATAGGTTTGGAGGAGGGCCCCACAGGGAGGGACCCTAACAATAAAGAGATTGGATCCTAACCTGCTCTGATACAGGATGGTTTGTGTTTTTTCACAAAGGTATCCTGGCCCTTCTGTTGACCAGAAAGCTGGTCTGCTGTCCTCACCTCCTTCATTCCTTTGTACGAGGGAACATTGTTTCGGTATCTAATACTGATCCATTTGGGTCTTAGTTCCCTCAACTAAAATGGTGATAAAAACGTCCAGTAGAGCTGTTGAGAGGCTCAGATGTGTTGGTGCTCAGGAGCACCTTGCTGGTTGAAATGTCAAAACACTTGTTACTTGGTCATCAGTAGAAAGTTGAGGCCTCATCTCTTTCCTTAGCTTCTCATTAAGTCTGGTCTGTTTTTCCCTCTCTTCAAATGATTTCTGGAAATCCACCACTTCCTCCACCTTCCCTTTTCCTGGTTTTCTCTTTGTCCTCTCACCAGCCTCTTAGTCTCTAGCTTCTCCCCTATGTCATTCCCCAGTAGCCACCACCACCACCATGATCACAATGTTCTTCCTGAAACATATCCCTTCCCTGTATAAAAACTCTTTACTGAGCAGAACAAATCTACCTCTTGAGTGTGAGGTCCAATATCCTGCTTACTCTCGCTTCTCCAATCTCTTCCCTCCACCCTTCTTTCTGGCCACATACAGACCCTGTACCTTAGCCTCACAAATATCCAAGTTCTTCACAATCTGGTCAGTTTGGGTAGCAAGGAATAGAGACCCCCCCCCCACACACACACACACACAACACACACCTGGTGACCTCAAGCATAAAGCAGAAGGAAGTTTGCCTCAGGATTCAGAGGGACTGTCTGCCCTTGTCTTGGTCTACTTATCTAAACAATTGCTCACACTTGAACAACTATCCAGGTTCCTTCTAACTTCTGCTTCTTCACAGCTTCTAAATGGCCCATTGTGTCTTTCTAACTCTCTTCCGTTTATTCACAATGAATTGATAAATTTTCTTCATGTTCAGTTTCCCAAAAGAGAATCAACTGCCACAGTAGATTTTTTTTGAGTCACTCTTGGGTTACAAGTACCCATCTGTTACAGGGAGCTGGGAGATAATAAATGTGGCCACATATGCTGGTCTCATTGATGTGGGGCTGTGGGAGGGTAACATCCAGAAGCCTGGAACTTACATCTCTGTTCCCCTTGCTACTTTCCCCACCTGGGAAATAGCATGAAGTGGCAGCTCTAGTTGAAAGCACATCTGAGAAGTCTTCCAGACCAGCTGACGGCTCTTCAGCAACTGCTCATCCTTTCGTTTGGGCAGCCTTCCCCCAAAACAGGGAATTGAACCTCATCATCAGAAGGGGGTTTGGGTTCTTTCCCTCCATCTTTACATGTTCCTCAAAGTTTGCAGGCCTGCTGGATTTCTTTTTTTTTCTTCTTCTTCTTCTTTTTTTTTTGTTTATTAAATCATAGCTGTGTACATTAATGCAATCATGGGGTACAGTGTGCTAGTTTTATACACAATCTGAAATGCTTTCGCCAAACTGGTCAACATAGCCTTCACGGCATTTTCTTAGTTATTATGTTAAGACATTTATATTCTACACCTAGTAAATTTCACATGTACCCTTGTAAGATGCACCGTAGGTGTGGTCCCACCAATTACTCTCCCTCTACCCATCCTCCCCCACTTCCCTCCCTCTCCCCTTTCCCCTTCTTCTTGGGCTATAATTGGGTTATAGCTTTCCCTGCTGGATTTCTTACTGAAAATTCCCAGTTTCAAGCCACCAGTTCTGTAGCAAAGCCTTCACCAGAGTTTCTTCCTGGGCTTCAGTTTCAGGTTTTAGGTGGAGGTTGGAGTTCTCTGCTCTCCAGGGGAGTCTTTGTTGTCTCTTGTCCTCTCTCTGGGCAGACCTCTTGCCTACTATCATTGGCAGGCCAGCAGTGTAAAGCCCCAGAGTGGTGCTAGGCTTAGGTTTTCCAAAGTTCTTCATGGGCCTGACTATGCCAACCCCAAGGCAGCCAGAGTTCTGGCCTCAGACCTGAGCCAAAGGCCCCAGTCCCCAGTCGTTACTTGGCCATTGCCTTGGTGCAATTTGGAACAATATTTCTGCTCCTTAGTATTAGCTGCCTAGTAGGCCTACCATTCCCTTATGTCTGTCTGCCAGGGGACCCTGGGCAGGAGCAATGGGGCAGTTTGGGGTTTGTGAAGAGCCTCATGGAAGAAGGTGAAGCTTTCATACTGAGAGATCCAGATTTTAAGCTCAGAGGTCTGGTGGTTTCTCCTTTATTGCTGCCAGCCAGGTTGGTGACTCTAGGCAAGTCTTTGCTTGCTAGAGCTCAGTTCCCTCAGCTGTAAAATGAGAGGCTGATCTATATCAGGGATAGTGAGTGGGCCCTGTATCAGTTACTGACTGTTGTATAATAAACCAACTCCAAATTTAGTAGTTTTAATAAGCATTTATTAGATCTAGATTCTGTGACTTGGCAGTTTGGGCTGTGCTCAGGCTTGGTGGTTCTTTCCTCATCTGGGTTCTCCAGTATCTGAAGTGAGCTGAAGGCTACTTGGTCTCACAGGGCCTTAGCCACATGTCAAGTGGTTGGCCAGACAACTGGGCTGCATGTTCTCAGCACCTAGCAGTTTGACCCAGGTTGTTCACATCACAGTTGGGTTCTAACAACAGCAAGAGAGGACTATCCCCAGTACACAAGTGCTTTTTCAAAATCCTGCTTATGTCTTATTTGTGAGGTTCCATTGGCCAACACAAGTCATGAGGATAGTCCAAGTAATCCTTAATAGGAGGAGCTTCCAAATATACCCATAAATTGTTTTTAATCTACTTTAGGCCTCATTTCCCTTGGAAACACAGACCATTAGTAGTGGCTGCCTAGAGACTTTGTTGAGGATTTGGAACAATTTTTAGGCTACTTAGAAATACATGACAGTTGGTAATGTCTCTTATGGGCAAGGAATTTAAATGTGGATGGGTATGTGTCAGGCTATTTGCTAAAACCTGGCCAGGATGACTCATGTGCTCATATCCTGTCCCATAAGGAGGACATTATATGCTGTGGGCCTGTCAGACAAGACCACAGAAATAAAGAAGGCAAAGCAGGGCAAAAGAGTCTGAGCCAGACATCTGGGTTTGAATCCCAGTTGGATCGATTCACTGGGGCATTTGGCAAATCAGAATCCTTCTACCCTGTAGCCAAATTCTTCTTCTTCTTCTTTTTTTCTTTTTTTTAAGTAGAGACAGTCTTACTTTATCACCCTCAGTAGAGTGCTATGGCGTACACAGCTCACAGCAACCTCCAACTCCTGGGCTTAGGTGATTCTTTTGCCTCAGCCTCCTGAGTAGCTGGGACTACAGGCACCTGCCACAATGCCCGGCTATTTTTTTGTTGTAGTTCAGCCGGGGCCAGGTTTGAACCCGCCACCCTCAGTATATGTGGCTGACACCTTACCCACTGAGCCACAGGCATGGCCTGCCAAATTCTTCTTAATAACATTATTTAAAAATAATAAAGCACTTTTTGAACACCTGCTGCCAAAGGCACATTTGACGCTTAATTTCCACAACCACCCTTAGTAGATAATAGTGAGGATTTCAGTTTTAAGTTACAGAAACTTAAACCTGCTTCAGCAGGAGGAAGTTTACTGGCTCGTAAATTGTTAACTCTGGATGGGGGTTGGGGATAGCTGTTTAGACACAGGGAGATTTGAATTCAAAAGCTGCCATCAGGTCCCCCAGCAGATTCTAAATGGTAGTATAGCATGGCTGTAGTGCCTGTGAGTGTAGAAGAGGAGAGGAGAGAATCCCCAAAAGTAAGACAAGGCTTGGCTGACAACAACAACAGGAGTTGATTGTATGATTATGCCTGTTGTACAGTTCATAGATAGGAAGGTTTTAAAGCATGATTCCTTTATCTAAACTCTGATCAATAGCATAATGGTGGTGGTGATGCTATGCCACCCTGTCTAGGACTGAAGAACTAGCAGCTTCTACTTCTTGTTTCTTGGGACCCAGCCATCATGCTTTGAAGCAGTCCAGGCCACATGGAGAGGCCATGCATACATGTTCAGCTGACAGCAGTGTCAACTATCAGACATATGAGTGAGAAAGGCTTCGAGATGACTCCAGCCCATCTGACTGAGAAATGAGTAAGAACTACCTTGCTAACCCCAGTTAAAGCCTGGCACTGTGAGGGATAACAATAAACTGATTATTGTTTTAAGCCAATATGTTTTAGAGTGATCTGTTATGTGTCAGTAGATAGCCAGAACACAATGAGACCTGGAGATATTAAGTAGCTTGCTCTACTTTAGGTGTCCAAGTTAAGAGTATGGAATTTGTGTTGAACTGAGTTCCTATCCAAACTACAGAGGGTGTCAAAAAAATGTATATACGTATATTAAGAAAGGAAAAATCTGTATTTAAATTGTTATAGTCAAGTCACATTTAACTTCTGCAATTACAAAAGGTGCTGGAATATGATTTGTGTTCATCTTTTATTATGGGTATATATTGAGTAAGGCCAGACACTTTTTTTCTCTATTTTTTTTCCTTTTTTTTACAGTTTTTGGCCGGGGCTGGGTTTGAACCTGCCACCTCCAGCATATGGGACCGATGTCCTCCTCCTTTGACCGCAGGCACCACTCCAGATACTTTTTTTTTCGTCCTTGACCATAAATGTTTTAAAAATGAATGTGTGACTTGGCCAACTACATGTGGAACTTGGGCGTGGTGTGGTGGCTCATGCCTGTGGTCTTGTAATCCTAGCACTTTGGAGACCAAGGTGGGTGGATTGCTTGAGCTCAGGAGTCAAAGACCAGCCTGAGCAAGAGTGAGACCCTGTTTCTAAACAATAACCAGGCATTGTGGCAGGCACTTGTAGCCCAGCTACTTGGGAGGCACAGGCAAGAGGATTGCTTGAGCCTCTAAGAGTTTGAGGTTGGTGCAATAAAGTGCAACTCTGTCTCAAAAAAAAAAAAAAAGAAACAAAAACAAAACAAAACTGTGGAGCTTAGAGCTGCAGTGTGGGAAATAATAGTAAATAAATAATAGTAAAAAGCAACAATCCATCCAGCATTTACCTTTGTTTTCTTAATTGTACTTCACTTTTGCAGCACCTCTATGTTTACCTTTTTGGGGTACTTTTATAAGTTGTTTACACAGATTGCATTATCTTATTCACCCCTCTCAGTAATCCCCCAGGAGCAGAGAATCATCCTGTGTTCTAAGACTGGGAAATTAAGACTTAAGATCAAATAACATGCCTAAGGTAGTGCCAACTGGAGGTAGAGGCAGGATGCAAACCTTTCCCCCACCCTGTCAATAAGACTCTTCCTCAAAATTCTTGGGAGGAGACTTTCTGGCCCCCTCTATGCACTCTTCACCTTTCCTTTGGTGCCTGTATCTCTCTACCCTTTCTCTATACTCATTCCCTGGATGATCTAAATCCACTCATGGCTCCATGATCTTCACCTCTAACACATTTCTTCACCAAGAACACCAGGGGAATAGATACAGGCACCCATCTGACAGGTGCATTTGGATGTCCACAAGAACTTCAGTTGAGCACTGCCATGTCCAGCCCCTAGTCTTTGTTTTTCTTTAGGAATCTCTTTATCTTAGGAAATGGCACCTCTGCCCAACTTGTTGCCCATGTCAACATCCTCCACTCCTTCCTAATTGTCTGTCAAATTAACCTTTCATGGTATGTTTTGGTTCTAATCCCTATTCATCCCATTGCCTTAGATTAGGCCTTTTACATGTCTGCCTTGGATTTTTGGAATAATCCAGTCTCCCAGCTTGCTTTATACAAGTCTTTCCCCTTTACCACCATCAGCAGTTTTTCACTGCTCACTGAATAAAATCCAGACTCCTTGGCATGACACATAGACTCTCCAGGATTTGATCCTTTCTAACTCAACTTTTCCCCTCCTGCAATCTGCCATATAGTCTCAAACCACATAGAATCAATTGTAGGGAAAAAAAAATGTTTTTGTCTTGAATGCTTTGCCTTCTCCAACTGGCTAACCCTTTGTTATCCTTTGTAGCTCAGCTGAAAAAATCCCCCTGCTCAAAGATACCTTCCTGGCCTGAATTAGAGCTGCTCTTCTCATAATGCTACTTCCATCACAGATTTTACCAGATTATATTTACTAGTGGTTTGCTTACCTAGTGTTTCCACTAAATTATAAGCTTCTGGAAGGCAGAAACTGCCTTTCGCTACAGGAATTCAGATACTACTTTTGAACCTGTGACTCTGAGAGGCAGCATAGCAGAATGGTTAGGAGCACAGACTCTGAATGAAGCCCAAGTGACTTTAGGTGAGTTACATAAGTGGAGTCTCCATTTCCTCAACCTGTAAAATTGGGATAACAGTACACCTACTTCAGAGGGTTACTGTGAAGAGTAAATGAGTTAACAGCATCTTTTAAATTTTTGTCCTTGTGTGAACAGCACAATGTACTTGTAGTCCTAGGTGGTGTAGCCTACTACTACACACCCAGGCTTTATGGTATAGCCTATGCAGGGATGTCCAGCTTTCTTTTTCTCTGCTGCACATTGGAAGAATAAGAGTTGTTTTGGACCACACATTGAATACACAAACACCAACAAAAGCCGATAAGCAGAAAAAAAAAAAGGTCCATGCATACTTTTTGTGATAGCTGACACCACAGATAGGCGAAAAAAAAAAAAATCCTCACACAAACAGCATAACATGGCTGACTATGAGAAGCCTAGCAGACCAAGTGAACATGTATAGAGAAACATCTTAACTGAAAATCTTGGCCAAACAACTCTTGCTTCATGACAGTGCACCAGCTCACATAAGCACTGAGGGAGTTTTGAGCCAATAAGCAAGTTAACTCATATGACCTGGCCCCCAGTGACTTTTTTCCTTTACCCAAAGATAAAGGAAACATTGAAAGGAAGACATTTTGATGATATTCAGAACATCAAGGATAGTACATCAACCCTGATGGCCATTTCCAGAAAAGTTCTAAAACTGCTTTAAAGGGTGGACTAGGTGCTGGTACGAGTACATAGCTTGCTTCCCAAAAGGAATACTTCGAAAGTGACTGCAGTGGTATTCGTTAGTGAGGTATGTAGCACTTTTTCTAGGATAAGTTCATGAACTTAACATCAGACTTTGTACATAAACCAGTAACATAGTCTTTTATCATTATTAGGTATTACATATTGCACAGAAGCGTGTGTGCTATACTTGGGCAGTGCAGGTTTGTTTATACCAGCAGCATCATGTGAGTAATACACTGCATTAAGCTACAACATTGCTAGATGATAGGAATTTTCCAGCTGCATTTCACTCTTATGGGACCATCATATATGTAGCCTATCACTCACCAAAATGCCATGTCATACATGATTATATGTGCTCATGTGTGTATATTCCCAGAACAGGGCCTGGCACATAGTAAGTACTTTGGCAGTGTTGGCTGCCTATTATGTAAATTAGGCTCACGAAAATAGCTGATGAGTATATAGTTTTGTAAGATGCCCATTAAAATGGTGTTTTTTAAGGCAGAGTCTTGCTCTGTTGTCCAGGCTGGAGTGTAGTTATCATAGCTCACCACAGCTTTAAATTCCTGGGTTCAAAGAGATCCTCTGGTTTCAGCCTCCTAAGTAGCTGAGACTACAGACACATACTACCACACCTAGCTAATTTGTCTATTTTTTGTCTCATATGTTGCCCAGGCTGATCTTGAACTCCTGGCCTCAAGCAATCTTTCCACCTCAGTTTCCCAAAGTGCTGGCATGAGCCACTGTGCCCAGCAAAAATGGTGTTATTTAATATAATATCCATTAATATTTATCAGCTAGTCCTCCAATGGCTTTAACTGTGTAAATAAAACAGAAGCCAAATTTAAATGAAAGGGCATTGATTTTACAGACTAGAATATCATATTATTCAGGGAAGGTTAGAAAGGACAGGAGCCATGACAACTACAGGGGATCCAACAGCCGTGTTTGGTCCTTTATTCTCAAGAGCACTATCACGGAGACAAAGGTCCAAGGGCAACATCTCTGTTGCTATGGCTGAAGTTGTCAGGGTTCATTAGGATCACTGTGAAATAGGCAACAATCCCTGAGAACAATCAAGTCATTAATGCTATCATCACCATAAAAACAGAAGCAGTATCTACATTCCCCAGGATTTGGTGTGAAACGCATACATTTGGCAGAGCCAACTGGTATCTTTTGGGAAAAGGGATATACTAACCAACAATGTCTCATCCTCTGGCCCTCAAAATTCAGCCCAACAGAAAAAAAAGTACTTCTATGTGCTATGCAGACCTGGGCTAGCACTTTATATACACTGTCTTACCATTACAATCTCTTTGAGGTAGACATTTAGATGAGAATGCAGGATAATAATCAATGGTAGAGGAGCCTAACACTGGCGTGTTCAAAGCCCACACTCTTCACATTATCAAGAATTAGCAAGAAAGTGTGTTCAGTGGTGTGCACCTGTAGTACAGCTACTTAGGATGCTGGGGGTGGGGATTGCTTAAGGCCCAGATTTGAGGCTAAAGTGCATAATTGGCACCTATGAATAGCCACTTAATTTGAGCCTGTGTAACATAGCAAGACCCTAACATGGGTGGACTCTTATGTAGTCTTATGAATACCATTAACTTGGAAACATGTCTTGATACCAAAGGGTTGCATGGTAGTAAGATTATGGGAATTTAACATTTTTAATTATAATTTCATCTTCTCAATTAAAACCTCAGCATTGTCAGGGCTAAGGAGAGGGCTTCACACACCGCCCACCCTTCACATACCACAGTATTTCTTGCAGGCTGTCTAGGCCAACATTTTTCCTGCAGAACTTATCCTATAAGGTGTTTAGCAGGCAACAGGAGAGGGGCTACAAAATTCTAAGTATTCCATACATTTTCATTCAAATTTTTATGTAATACCTACAACATCCTAGGCACTCACTGCTTCCTCTTAAGTACTGTTCATTCTCACTTGAGTGAACAAAAATCTTTCAACACTTAATGTCATAGTAGGCCATAGGGCAATAGTATCTTATATGCAGAGGGCAGGGACCTGAAGAAATCTGGGAATAAGCCTAGTGAATACCTTAGAAAAACGTAGGGGTGAAAGGGTATGGAGTCAAAAGGGTTTTCTGTAGAACCATAAATGCATGTTTTTATGTGATGTGGAAAATACACATACATCACTGGGGCCAGACACAGTGGCACACACCTTTAATCCCAGCTACTTGGGAAGCTGAGCAGGATTGCTTCAACCCAGGAGTTTAAAGTTGCTGTAAGGGAGGCTGATGCTATGACACTCTAGCCTGGGTAGCAGGTGAGACTGTCTCAAAAAAATAAATAACAAACCTGATTGCTCTGCATTATCACACCATAGACAGGTTCCTTCCAACTGAGCTATGGTTGTAAGAGATAATAGAGCTCAAAGAGGCTGATGCTACTGTATATGGGCAGTATATGTATAAGGCAACCAATCATTTTCAATGGGTACATAGTCAATCTAATTTTAGTCAAATGACATCTCAGCTGGAGTATCTTAGAGGGGCAGATCACTCTGGAGAGTCTGCTTTGGGAATGAAGTTAAAAACTAGGGTTGCAATCAATATATTAACTGTTCACCAAACCTGTCAAACTATAAAATACCATGTCTTCCCCTAAGGAGTCCCACTGAGTAAAGAAATACACAAAACACATACATACACAAAGGCAATGGAACGCTAATTGCACAAGAGGCACTGATCCTTGCTTTATTCACACAGTAATATCCAACATTAGGAAGTGTGGGCATAGATACAAAAAAAGGAAAATGGGGTCACAAACAGCAGTTGGCTTCATCATGGCAGTAGATGGCAGCTCAGCCAGTGTGTAGTCCCCTCAGAGAACCCAATGGGTGGAAGGAAAACACTCTCCACCGCTTCACAGCCAAGGTACTTACAACACTTGGCCTGTACTTTAAACTTAAGGGTCACAGTGTTTAAAAACAACATGGTCAAGACATTCAGGTCTTAGTGACTGCTCCTGGGCCACTTAATATGAACAGTCTGGCAAAGAGTAAGTGAGGAGTAGCATGTATGCCCTTAGCAAGTGTGAGCAAGGCAGATCGCAGCACAGTGAGGGAAATGTAGCCTTCTCTGTATGCCAGTGAAGACACCCTACAGCCAAGTTCTCAGGAGGCACATCGGCACACAGCATCTCTTGATTTTTCATGTTCATGTTCAAAAGCTACTTTAATTCAGAAAACAGAATAGCATTTGTGGAGGGCCATTTTCAATCCCAGAATACACATTGGCAAGGAAAAAGAAAAGCTTTCTTGAACATCTCCACTTGGACTCACAGGGTGATGTGATGTGCTGCACCCACATCACTTCCTCACCAGCAGATCCCTAAGTAGGATTTTTCTTAGTGTTTCAGTTATAGGACACACTTAAAGAGGTTATGTACCTCTAACCTCTTAGGGACTGATAAGGAAGAAATTTCTAAAGAGAGAGGGTACCTAGCACCTTGTATTCCCTCATGTGGTTATAGCTGGAGAAGAACTTGGCAGTGAGGTAGTAGCAACAATCCTCACAAAAGGAAAACAATTCAAATCCACATATCATTTCATGGACAGTAAAAACAGGCAGTCCTTCCAGATCTCTCATTCCCATCACACTCTCATGGGAAGTTGTACCTACTTTATGTATTTCAAGAGAAGCTGAGAAGTGAAATGGCTGTCCAGCTGATGTGCCCACCAAAGCCCAGTTTCTTAGGACAAGGATACAGAGACCTTGCCAAAACCCCAGGCACAAACTTTTTTTTTTTTTTTTTGCTGAAACCACCAAGCATAATTTTTATAGGAAAGAAAACTGAAGGACAAACCAAATTGAAATAATCACTGTTATAATAACTTTAATTTATCTTGCACTTTACAGAAGTCTATGAACGATTTTAAAAAAGCACCTCCTTACCACATATCACATTTCTCTGACAGGTGTTAAAGTAGGCAATGAGTATATCTGAGCATCGGCATCTTGCAAGGATTTCAGACCAATTAGCCACTCGCCAAAGAACTTGGCAGCTTTTTTATCTTGTTTTTAATACAACGGTATATCCACTCTGATGGCAAACCGTCCAGCCATATCTCCACATCACACTTTGCAAAACTGGTTGTGATTAGCAAATTAGTTAGCTTTGGCACGGAGCTGTGCTCGCTTGCCTGTGACAGCCTGGAAACCAGTTTTGATACTGGCAACAGAGCATCGAGAATGACAAGTTTCGCACTGTAAGAAATAAAGTCGGGTGTCCTTCTGCAGGATTGTGTCTGGTGATCGGCATGTGTGACAAGTGACATACTCCTCTGCAAATAAATAAAACAATATAAAGCATTAGCTGGTGGCTGCAGTGAGGTATAGGTTTCTGCCCTTTGAAGCACATCTGTACTAAACTCCACAAGCTCAGAGAGAGACGAAATTTTACCTGGGCACTCAGTTCAGGGAAGCTTAGCTACTCTAGGGGTAAGAAAACACAAGGTGACTTCTATGGTGCTTTCTGGACTAAAACATAGGTCAAAAAAGACCCCAAATGCCCCAGCATGCAGAGAAGCTTTCCAGTTGATTAGGTGCTGTCTGCAGGAGAGGTTGAGAACAGACATGACATTTTTACGATTAGGAGGGTAAAAGGGGGGGCTAGGGCCAGGCCCAATCATAGGCAGCTTTCTCTGACTTGGCCTTTAGCTCTAAAATCAACCAGCAGCCTCGATCAGCTGGGCCTTCTTAAATCCAAACCCCCTTCCTTGGACCCCTTCTTACCTCTCCATTTCCCCTTCACTATCATTTTCTCCCTGATCGTCTTTTCTAGGCTCATTACAAACAAAAGGCTCTTTTCAAAACTGTAGCCTGGCGAGAACATTTCAGTGATATAATGAAATTAAATTATATACTTACTGATATATCTTCTCAAGACATTTTCTATCTGTTTCTGTTGGAATCTTCCTTTGATTACAAGCTGATTATTACCATCTATAGAGCCACTAGAAAGAAAACAAACAAAAATATCTCTATTAGTATTGTTTTGTCCTAAAGAAACCAAATGCCAGCACCTTTATACTTAAAAATTCAAAATTATTTTCAGTAGGCTAGGTGGGCAGCTCATGCCTATAATCCTAGCACTTTGGGAGGCTGAGGCAGGTGGATCACTTGAGCTCAGGATCTGAAACCAGCCTGAGCAAGAGCAAGACCTCCACCTCTATTAAAAATAGAAAAACTAGCTCAGTGTTGTGACCAGTGCCTATAGTTCCAGCTATTTGGGAGGCTGATGCAAGAGAATTTCTTGAGCCCTCAGAGTTCGAGGCTCCTGTGAGCTATGAGGACATCACAGCACTCTACCCACGGTGACAGAGACGCTTGTCTCAAAAAGAAACAAAATATATTCAGTGGCATAGGATAAATTCTAGGATCAGAGCTATACTATCTGGTTTCTCAAATTTTATTTTTAATTAAGTAGTTGGTGCCTGATGACTTAACCCGTACTAACATTAAATCCAATTTCAACCAATAAAATCACCTATGACAATCAGACTTAAAATTGATTGTAAGTCTAAAACAAACGGATTCCTTAATTGTGTGTGTGACAGTCCACTCATCCAACAAAGGAATGCAAACTTTATTATTATTTTTTTGCAGTTTTTGGCCAGGGCTGGGTTTGAATCTACCACCTCTGGCATATGGGGCTGGCGCCCTACTCCTTTGAGCCATAGGCGCCGCCCAGGAATGCAAATTTTAACTGAAAATACGCCATGGGAAAATCAAAGGTGGGAGCTGTAAATAGAAAAATGTGAAAGGAGCTATATATGTTAAAATTCTAAATACCATATATTTTGATTCAATCATGGTTAAAAGTATAGTTGGTGAAAATATACTAAAATTGATTGTGGTGGTAGTTATGCACATTAATTTTAATATGTGAACATATTAAAAACCATTGAATTGTATACTTTAAATATCTGAGCTGTATCACAATAAAGCTGTTACTAAGGGTAAACTTTTTGAGAAGCTGTTTACAAGCACTTTTGACAAAACAAAGCTTTGCACTAGATACTAGTATTTGTTAAAAATTACAAATCACAAAGTAAAAAGTAAAATTCAGTCAGGCAGAGTTAAATTTATATTTGTTCCATGTCATCATAAAACTGACTTTCGCCAAGAATCTCTCCTGTGATTCTCCTTTAACTATAAGGGTTTAATATGATCCTCCATGGACTGTAAACCTTAATCTCCAGGCTACGGTGATTCCAATGCTTGATGTAGAAATTTTTTCATTCACTGTCAAAAGAAATTGAATTTTCTCAACAACCCTATAATATTTAAATGACTGACCTAAGCTTACTGGTCACAATTTGTTATAATTTACCCCACCTCTACACAAACTGTAGATTATTCTGAGAAGTAGAAAAAACATTGCTAGCTTTTGCACCTGTTCATGTAAGTTAAAATAAACAATGATTGCAACATATTTATATTACTTTTTTTCTTGGATTTTATACCTGAAGAACAAATTTGTATTTAAAACACAATTCTTCTACTATAGAGTCTACATATCCACCATGGTCAAGTAAACTATTCCTTAACTCCACAGTTAGTATAGCAAATTCCAACAAACCGACTTTGGAGAGAAGGAAGAGATCAGAACACCTAAATTATCTCTGTACTGCCTGCGAGACACAGTATTTTAAGAAGTCAAGCTCCAAAGATAGGTAGACCTGATTTAGATCTTGACTGTGACACTAACTAGCTCTTTGACCAACTACAACCTCACTTCTTCTAAATATGAAGACAGAGATATTCCTTTCTACTTCACAGAACTATAGTAAACATTGAAATGGCAACCAAAAATGTACCTGGCACAATGTTCGGCACACAATAGGTGCTCAGTATGCACTGACAGCATATTGGTGTTATATCATCCTGCTTTTAGTCATCATTATTATGACTTAAGTCTACATTACTTTTTTTTTTTTTTTTTTTAAGAGACAGAGTCTCACTTTGTCACCCTTGGTAGAGTGCCATAGTATCACAGCTCACAGCAACCTCCAGCTCTTGGGCTTAGGCAATTCTCTTGCCTCAGCCTCCTGAGTAGCTGGGACTACAGGTGCCCGCCACAATGCCCAGCTACTTTTTGTTGCAGTTTGGCTGGGGCCAGGTTCGAACCCACTATCCTTGGTATATGGGGCCAGTGCCCTACTCACTGAGCCACAGGCGCCACCCTATATTACTTATTTTTTTAAGGGACATTTGGTTTCCTGTCCTGATAAGATATCCTGGCCTTTCTGAATGGGGATGGACTAGCTCAGTGCCTTCAAGAGGTGAGAGCTATTTCATCATGGGTTCCTGTTTCAGAAGGGTTTTTCTCATGCCACTAATCACCTTGCTATACTTTTTCAATAGCTTGCTGTCAATTAAGAAAAAAATTCTGACTTCCTCTAAAACCTAAAACATGCTCCATTAAAAAGACCCAAGAAGCCAGGCATGATGGATCACCTGAGCTCAGGAGTTTGAGACCAGCAAGAGTGTGACCCCGTCTCTACTAAAAATAGAAAAACTAGCAAGGCGTTGTGGTGAGCACCTATAGTCCCAGCAACTTGGGAGGCTGAGGCAAAAGAATCACTTGAGGCTCAGTGCTTGTAGCTCAGTGGCTAGGGCGCCAGCCACATACACTGGGGCTGGTAGGTTTGGACCTGGACTGGGCCTGCCAAACAATGACAACTACAAAAAAAAAAAACCAGCCAGGTGTTGTGGTGGGCACCTGCAGTCCCAGCTACTTGGAAGGCTGAGGCAAGAGAATTGCTTAAGCCAATGGTTCTCAACCTTCCTAATGCCCACGACCCTCTACAGTTCCTATGGGTCGCAACCCACAGGCTGAGAACCGCTGGCTTAAGCCCTAGAGTTTGAGGTTGCTGTGAGCTGTAATGCCGTAGCACTCTACTGAGGGTGACATAATGAGACTCTGTCTGGGGAAAAAAAAAAGAGGGTAACTTGAGCTCAAGAGTTTGAGGTTGTTGCAAGCTATGGGGCCTTGGCTCTCCCTACCCAGCGCAACAAAGTGACACCCTGTCTCCAAAAAAGAAAAAAAAAGTTGACAGAAAATTCTAAGCACAGATGTGTAGTACTCATTTTGGCAGACCAACAAGCCTACTCAGAGGGGCTGTTGTCAACTATACCTCTTTTTTTTTTTTTAGACGGAGCCTCAAGCTATCCCCCTGGGTAGAGTGCCATGGCATCACAGCTCATAGCAACTTCCAACTCCTGGGCTCAAGCGAGTCGCCTGCCTCAGCCTCCCAAGTAGCTGGGACCACAGGCGCCCGCCACAACACCCGGCCATTTTTTGGTTGCAGCCATCATTGTTGTTTGGCGGGCCCGGGCTGGGGATTCGAACCCGCCACCCTA
>CAUYQV010138513.1:0-45305 GCA_963574575.1 Galagoides demidoff
TTTTTTTTGAGACAGAGCCTCAAGCTATCCCCCTGGGTAGAGTGCTATGGTATCACAGCTCACAGCAACCTCCAATTCCTGGGCTCAAGCCAGTCTCCTGCCTCCGCCTCCCAAGTAGCTGGGACTACAGGTGCCCTCCACAACGCCTGGCCAGTTTTTGGTTGCAGCCATCATTGTTGTTTGGCGGGCCCAGGCTGGGGAATTGAACCCGCCACCTTAGGTGTACGTGGCTAGTGCCTTAGCCGATTGAGCCACAGGCGCCAAGCCACAAAATCTGCATTTTAATGAGAACTCCAGATGATCCATTTCTAGTGAGAGTTTGAGAAACACTGTCTAGAAGACAAGAAGTCTGCTTCCAGTCCCGGGCTACAAAGATGACTAACTCACAGGTAGGGAGAATTGTGAAGAAGCTGAGAAGTCAATGCCCACTTCACAGAAGAGGGGATGGCTGAGCAAAGGGAAATGGCTCCCTTCTAGAAGCACAGTGACTCAGTGACAGGGTTGGGAGGAGATGCTCCAGTATTCCTCCCCAGGAAAGCCTGGCCCAAGTTGCCTGACTCTAACTGCACACGTCCTGAGGTCTGTCTGTCTAGAAGGCCAATCTGCTTCTCGTCCTCCCCGCAGAAACACCTCATAGGATGTCAACAGTTCTCATGCACTGATTGCAGGAGTCTGCCCACTAGGGCAGGTGTCATGGAATTGAGCCTCTGCTCATAGGTCCCAGGGAGGCCCCCACGCAGAACTGGGAGGCCACGGCCATAGTCAGCCAAACACTTCAGGTCCCTGCCTTCTAATGGCATAGTACGCACTTGGACATCTTTCTGCGTTTTCTCTCTTCAGCCTTGGCCTTCTGGGCAGAAGTTAGGCTCTCTGCCTCAGCCAGGTTGTCCACAGCAATGGCCAGGAAGACATTGAGCAGGATATCTGAGGGGGGTCAGCTAAGGAGTCTTGGGCTGTGGGTAGACGGGAAGCCTCTGGGGCAAGAGTCTTCACTGTCTGCATATGGGCAGGACTTAACCCCATTCCCTCGGTGGGGTAGTTGGGACTACCCCTCCGGTAGTTGCCAGAACTACCCCAAGGGAAGGTGTGACATAGACAAAGTCCTCAGGGAAGCCTGCCTGCAGAGAGTAGCCGTGATGGGGTCAGAATCCACTGTGGCCCTTGAATCCCATCCATTTCCTTCCCATAACTAATCCCAGCCCCTTTGTGGGGGGCCAAAGAAACAAAGAAAGTGAGAAGGGCACTACCCACCCATAAGCTCTAGGGACAATGGTGCCCTTCCTCCCCACTACCCATAATATCACACCAGGATCACTCAGGCATAGCATCTCTCTGGCCGTACCCACCAAACCCTCCCATTAGTCCATCTCATCTCTTGGCCTGTCCTGGCTCAATCTTTTTGGTCCTAGTGCTCAGATTGACCACCCCTGGCCACAAGGTCCTGGTTTCTCCTGGTCTGCCTCTGAACCGTTTCAGTAAGCTGTCCCACCATTTCACTGTGCCTTGGTAAAGCCCTATTCTTCCTTCTAACCCGCTGTAGGCTCACCAACCTTGATGGGATAGTAATCCTCCTACCTGTAACCAACCACCCCTCTGGTTCTCTAACCTTGTTGGGAGAAGGAATTATCTCATAGCTATACCAGCCCTTGTTATATCCTATCCCTGACCCCATGAGCCTGGGAACTTCCCTCCAGCCAGGGGGTCAGACTGCTTAGGAAGAGGGCACCCTTGACCCTCTCCCTAGCACTTTTCTGCACTCTGCTCTCAGGGGATACAGTTGCCACAGACGAAAAGGATGATGAAGTAAATGCACACAAGCACACCAGGGTAGGACGGCCCTCCATAAGCCATGATCCCATTGTACATCATAGAGGTCCAGTCTTCACCTGTCAGGACCTAGGGAGAGAGGGAGGAATGAGGGCGTGGAAACATAGGGAGACAGGAGTCTTCTGTTGGGCCCATGTGTCCAAAGGCCTCTTCCAGTTCTACAGTTCTCCCAGACCTTCCCTCTCTTCATTCCATGGGCCAGGTGACCCTCATGTCCTCAACACTTCTCTTCCAATGATCTAAAAGCTTATAATGGTTCCCAGGGCCAAGGAGTTGGACTGTGAGCTCACCACTCCCCTGTTCCATTTCTAATCCCAGGGCTTAACTGTACTGCACCCACCCAGGCCTCTGTCATTCCAGCCTCCAGCAGTGGCGTGAAATGTCAAGTCAAGTCCCTTGAAAGGCAAGATGCCTGACCAGCCAGCAAGGTGAATGGAAGAAAAATAGGGCAAAGCCAGAGGGCCTACTGAGGACCACACACTACCCCTCCTGCTGGCACAGCAAGGTAGTGTCACTCATGGAATACTGGCTATCCCAGAGAGGAGCATTACCATATTCTGCACTAAGAAGGCTCCTCTGGGAGGCCTGTGACTCTGAAGCCTCTTACTGAGTCACAGCCATGCTCCCCTAGGTGGCTTCTTGGGGCTTTCCTAGCCTTGGGGAGGGAAGACTTTCTTTGTTTGACTTTGTCCTGAGATGTGAGCAGGAGGGAAAACATACCCGAGCTCCCAGCCACCTCAAACCCAGTCATTTGGTAACCATTACCCTCCTGTGGGCCAGCACTCTGCTAAACAGCAGGGACAAAGACAAATCAGACAAACTGGGCACAGATCCAGCAGATGAGGCAGACCAGCAAGCATTATAATGGAGAGAAGCACCCGTGATGGGAAGCCTGGAGAAGGACACTGAACTCAACCAGGAGATCAGAGAAGGCTTCCTGGAGGGGCTGATGCCCACCTTGATCTTGAAAGATGAAAAGCAGGATTGGTAAGCACGCAGAGGGCAGAATGTGTAGGCAGACGGCCTACCTGGAAGACGCTGATGAGGGCCTGGGGAAAGTTGTCGAAGTTGCTGCGCCGCACCTCCATGTCCTCAAAATCATACCTGCCCCCAAAGAGCTGCATACCCAGGAGGGCAAAGATGGCGATGAAGAGGAAGAGCAGCAGCAGCAGGGAGGCGATGGAACGGATGGAATTGAGCAGGGAGGCCACCAGGTTGCTCAGCGATGTCCAGTATCTGAAGGGAGAGAGACCACCAGGTGAGGAGCAGCCAGACCCCTCTCACCTGGGCTCCTGAGGTGTGTGGGGCTCTGGGGAAGGCGCAGGACTGGTGGGGCACAGAGGGAGAGAGGGCAGCCTGGTGCTGAGGGCCTGGGATTCAATGCATGCCCACTGTCTCCCTTCTCCAGAGCACTAATCATTTCACACTCATTAGCAGGACTATGGATTGGTGTCTGGTCCCACCGCTAGGAGAAAAGCACTGTGAGAGTAAGGACCACTCTCTCAGGCACCCCTGCATGCCTTGTACTCAGCACAGTGCCCAGCTTGTGCTAGCACACAATAAATACCTGCAAGTCAGCCAACACCTCCCCACCTAATAGCCTCTCTTCTTCCTGTTCACCTCCTCCTCTCTCATTCCCACCCCTTTCCCTTCTTCTCTCTCCCAGTTTTCCCTTTTCTCTTCCTTTCTCTTTCCCACGGATCCCTCTCCCCTGCCCTGCCATAGGTGATGGTGAGAGAAAAACCAGAGAAATGAGTTCAAAAGGGGGAAGTAATTCCTTTTCTGCAGAGGGAGGTTGTTTGAAGGAAGGAGGGAAGTCCAGGGCAGGGGACCTGCACAGACTCCGGGCCAGGAGAGATGGAGATGGGATGGGTGCAGACCAGACCAGGCTGCTTGGCCCAGGGCCCCAGCCCAGCCTCGCTCACTTGGTGATCTTGAAGATCCTCAGCAGGCGGATGCAGCGGAGCACGGAGATGCCCAGGGGTGTCATGGCACCCGACTCCACCAGCAGGATCTCCAGGAGGCCGCTGCATACCACGAAGCAGTCGAAGCGGTTGAAGATGGACATGAAGTATTGGCGCAGGCCCAACCCGTACATCTTCATCAGCATCTCGATCGTGAAGAGGGCCAGCAGCACCCGGTTGGCGATGTCTGCAGGGTGGGTGGCACAGCTTAAGCCTTGGTCTCCTCCCTTCTCCTGCCTCTGAGCCTCAGCACCACCACCACCACCCCCCTGCTAAGCCTCTGCCCAGGACACCCTCACCATGTGTCCAAGGCACCGTGTATGTCTTTTTATCTTCATACTCCAGTAAAACCTGGTGAATTTTGTCCACTGATTTCTTCCTCTTTTTTTTTTTTAGACAGAGTCTTACTTTGTCACCCTGGTTAGAGTGTTTTGGCCTCATAACTCTCAGCAACCTCAGACTCTTGGGTTCAAGTGATTCTCTTACCTCGGCCTCCCAAGTAGCTGGGACCACAGGTGCCCCCCACAATGCCTGGCTATTTTTAGGAGATGGAGTCTTGCTCTTACTCAGGTTGATCTTGAACTCCTGACCTTAAGCAATCCACCTTCCTTGGCCTCCCAGAGTGCTAGGGGTATAGGGATGAGCCTCCATACCCAGCCTGTCCACCAATTTTTTTTTTTTTTGAGACAGGAGCCTCAAGCTGTCCCCCTGGGTAGGGTGCTGTGGCATCTCAGCTCACAGCAACCTCCAACTCCTGGGCTCAGGTGAGTCTCCTGCCTCAGCCTCCCAAGTAGCTGGGACCACAGGCGCCCGCCACAGCGCCCAGCTATTTTTTTTTTTGGTTGCAGCCATCATTGTTGTTTGGCGGGCCGGGGCTGGATTCGAATCTGCTACCTTGGGTGTACGTGGCTGGCGCCTTAGCCACTTGAGCCACAGGCGCCGAGCCATGTCCACCAATTTCTAACAAGCTAAACCACACCATAATTAATGGAAGAAAGTTTTATTACTTTTAATTCTGCTTAACCCCATTAAACCCTGCTACCTTCTCATCACTGTACACCTCCTCACTCCTCATGGAGGAGGGATTCCCTACACCTAAATAAAATATATACATATTCCTCGATGCCCTTCCACTGCATTTCAGGAAACCCATTCTCAATGATCCTTTTCTTTCCTATACTATTTAACTTCATCCTTTCAGAGGGATCCTCCCACTGCCATTATTTTTCTTTTTTTGAGACATAGTCTCACTTTGTTGCCCTGGGGCTAGGTAGAGTGCAGTGGTATTATCCTCAAATCCCTGGGTTCTAGCAGTCCTCCTGCCTCAGCCTCCCAAGTGGCTAGGACTACAGGTGTACCACCACGCCCAGATAATTTTTCTATTTTTAGTAGATACAGGGTCTCATTCTTGCTTAAGTGGGTCTTGAACTCCTGAGCTCAAGCAATCCTCCTGCATCAGCCTCCCGGAGGATTAGGGTTACAGGTGTGAACCACCACACCCGGACTCCATTGCCATTTTGGAAAGCTCAAGTCTCTCCCATGTTCCCTCTTCTGTCCTAGCTCTCCCTCCCTTGTCATGACAAACTCCAGAAAGTTGACTGCTTCGTGGTGTGCAGTGGCCTCCTGGAGGTCCTGCTGGTGGAGTTGGGCGCCATGATACCCCTGGGCAATTCTTCACACCCTGTCTGCCTATGTGCTCTTCAGCTATCCCTGTCTGGATCTTCTCTTATTACTCTACCAACACAACTCCCTCCAGGGGTGTCAATCCATGTTGCCAAAGTCAGTGGACATTCTAGCCCTCCTTCTCCTGACCTCCCAGCCATACTGGGCACTGTTGGCCATCCTCCTACTTTTTCAAACATTCTCTTCCCTTGACTTCTCTAGTACCATACCATTCTGGATTTCCTCTAATTCTCTGGGTCCTCCTAAGCCTCCCTGAAGATGCATTCTTTACATCAGCAAGTGTAGGGTCTCCCACTTTCCCTTGCTTTCTTTCTGTGTCTTGAGCAAAGATCACAGAAGGCCTTGACCACTCTGTGACCTGGCCAGTTGCAGGTTTTCTCAGTAGGCTTGAACCCAAACTGGATTGAAGATTCCCAGGTATCTAGGTTGTTGCCCAAAACCCTAAATGAAACTGGCCCCAGCCCTAGGCCAAGATCCTTAAACCTCACATAAACCCCATTCCCTGACCCCCTGCTGTGGACTTACCTAGGTAGAATACCCTTTTTCTTCCCCTGATCTTTGCAAGGATTGCTGCAGCACTTTATAAGAAGTTCCCCTAATGTATAAATGCTTTGGACGGAGCATCCTGGCGTTGAGTGCTTCTTTCTTTGGATTCCCAGGGAATGTGGGGCCCTCCCTTGTGGGAACTCTCCTGCCACTGCTTTTGGGGCAACTCTAGCTGTCAATGGGATGAAATAGCAAGTCATTGAATGCTGGACTTGAGCTATTCACCTGAGTATACACTACCACCCGTGATGATATTATCTAAGACCATAGCTTTAATCTCCATCTCTGCCAATGCTTCCCAGATTCGTATCTTCAACTCGGAACTTTCGGCTGAGTTCCAGATCTATTTTTCCATCTGCTTCCTTGGCATCTCTATTGGGAGGCCTCAAAGGCTCCTTAAACTCAACATGCCCAAGACCAAGCTGTTGGATACTGCCCATCCTCCCCCACCTATCAAAAATACCTTGTCATTGGCCATCTTTCCCAACTCAGTAAGTGGTACTACCATCCATTTATCTGCATAGGCCATGAACCTCAAACCCTTCTCTTAGTCCTCTTGGTGGCCAGTACTCATTCATATCTTCACATTTGGTCACTGGCAATGCATTGGCAGGAGTGTTTGGCATATTCAAGGGGTTCCCAAGAAGACTGATTGCAATGAATGAATGAATGAACAAATACATGAATTAATCTGATCTGTTGCTTTTTTCCCTTTTTCCCAAAGAAAAAGATGATCTTCTATTTCTTTTCCTTCTTTTACCTCTATTCATCATTTAAAACAGTCTCTTTTATATTGTGCTAGCATCTCAGGTTCATGGGGTTGTTAGCTTCCATTAGTTGTGCCTGATGGCTCTTCCTTGGGGTGGCTCTGTTCTTCATTTGGTTTATAATTTTTAAATTTTTTTTATTGTGAACTGATCTTCAGGAAACACTTTCCCTCACGGGAATTCTGTGTGCCTTAGGTTAAGAAGTAGCCTTTAAGAGTGGTTTGCATTTGCTTCTGTTGGGCACCTCAGGGATTTTACTAGTTTGCAAACAGATTTTTAAGTTATCATCTTAGCTTAAGATACTTGTACCAGGAGAGGTGGTGCATGTGGGATCCTATACCTATATAGGACACAGATTGGATTTTGATCTTTCACTTGAGATATTATCCTTTCCTCCCAGGGCTTCCATTAAGGATAAACTTCGAAGTTCCTTCCCTGGCCCAACGGGCAGTGAGATTTTTGCTTCCCTTCCATGGTGGCAGCATTTCCAGAGCCCTGGCTCTAGGTAGGTGTGTCAGTTCTAGTTCCCTCCCTCACACAGGCCCAGGGTCTTGTCTCCTGCCAGGCATTGGCCTTGAGAACCCAGCTAGGGTGTAGACATAGGCCTAAAATGTCCCTGGAAGTCAGCTCATTAGCTCACTGTTCTGGCTTTGGATCATTTAGTATCTGCCAACCAAAGACTTCCTTCTTACTCTCTGAAATTCTGTTTTAATTATGCAGCCTTGTGATGTGTTCGTAGCAGGGAAGGCACTTAGTCTGCCACCGTGTTGTTGGACTGGTCCTCTTTTTCTTTCACCCTGCTCTCCTCTCACAGTCCAGACCTCTGTACCAGGGGACCATCTGACACTACATCTGCTAAAAGCCCTGGGTGTGCCTTCCGCCATAACCCATCTGTCCAACACTCAAGTCTGATCATGTCATATTCCTGTTTATAACTCCTCATTGGCTTTCCACTGCCTGACGTGCGAAGTCCCCACACTTCACTAAAGTATGTAAGGCCTCCTATGAGCAAACACATATCTTGCCATTCTCATAGTCTCATATACAAAGTTCTGAGGGCTCCGTGAAATCACTATACTGTCTTACATCTTCTTATCTTTGTACAGTCTCTTCCTCCTGGAATCCGCTCCTCCCTTTGACTGCCCGGGGCTTGTTTACTCATCCTTTAAGATCTGCAGCCTCCAACGTCCCTCCTCTGTGAGCCTCCTTTTGCTATCTTATATTGTTGCCCTCCTTGATTTGACTTAAAATTATCTATTAATATCTGTCTTTTTCTCTGGCTAAGTTAGCTCCTTTAAGTCAAGAGCAGTGTATTAATGCTTTCTGTATTCTGAGTTCTTTTTCTAGGACTTACATATAGGATGCATTCAATAAAGAGTTGGTGAAAGACTGCCATTTTTGTAGTAGTATTTCAACTTGCATACTTAGAGTGCTAAATTACTGGCAATCTTATTTCTAGTGATCTAAAACTGGAGTAATTTGCCCAGACACTTGGGCAAACAGCTGGAGGTTGTCTCAATGTGTGGCTGTTACTGCCCCCAGTAAGTAACAATGCCATAAGGAGGAAAGTTGGGTGTGTCGCCTTGCCTTCTGAGGTCTCCATTTTCCCACTGTACAAGGAGAGAATTAGACCACATGACCCAGCACCAACAGTTGACAATTTTAGAAAATGATGCCAATAGCTAATTGACCTCTTCTGCAAAACCCGTGGTGCCATTGGCTGGCTTTGACATCAAACCACGTCACTCTCTTCATGGCTTCACTCTGTTCTGTCTCACCTTGAAGATGGGTCAGCCAGAGAGGCTGGTTGTGGTGCTCTGAGGCGATAGACAGGGTGTTGAGGGCAACGATGAGGATCACCAGCCAATAGAACACCTTGGACTTCACTATGTCGTGGCACTTCCAGCGAAAGATGCGGTTCCATTGCCGCCAGTGCCGGCTGAGGGAGGAGACAGAGGGATGGTGGCAAAGAGCTGCTCTGCTCTATGTCCCATCTTTTCTTTCTTTCTTTCTTTTTTTTTTTTTTTTTGAGACAGAGTCTCACTTTTTCACCCTTAGTAGAGTGCCATGGCGTCTTAGCTCACAGCAACCTCAAACTCTTGGGCTCAAGCCATCCTCTTGCCTCAGTTTTTTTTTTTTTTTCATTTTTAGTAGAAATGGGGCCTCACTCTGGCTCAGGCTGGTTTTGAACTCCTGAGCTCAAGCAATCTGCCTGCCTCAGCCTCCCTGAGTGCCAGAATTACAGGCATGAGCCACCTCGCCCAGCCATCGATGTCTCATCTACCTAACTTACTTTCAGACAAACTTCAGCCATACTTAGTCTGACCACCCCTTCTCCCCTCCAGGCCCTGACAGAAGCTAAGGACATGAGCTGTCCAAGCAGATGGATTAAAATCCTGCCCCTCACTCCACAAATTCATCATCGTTTTCTTTTCTTTCTTTCTTTTTTTTTTTTTAAATGTATTTGTTTTGTTTTCTTTGAGACAGAATCTGACTCTGCTGCCTAGGCTAGAGGGCAGTGGCACCAGCCTAGGACACAGCAACCTCATCTCCTGGGCTCAAGTGATTCCCCTGCCTCAATCTCCCAAGTAGCTGGGACTACAGATGCCTGGCTAGTTTTTTCTATTTTTAGTAAAGACCAGGTTTAGCTCTTGCCCAGCCTGGTCTTGAACTCCTGAGCTTAAGCAATCACACGCCTCAGCCTCCCAGACTGCTAAGATTATAGGCATGAGCCACTGTGCCCAGCCTATAGTTTAATTTTAAATAAAGCAGTGCTGAGATGTTTTACTGCGTTTTGCCCATTATAAATTCTTTAACAAATTAATATTATCTGGGGGAGGGAGTGGGGAAGTGGCACTTAGATGGTACAATCTTTTTGGAGAGTGATTTGGCATACTTATCAAAGTTCAAATTCTACGTAGCCTTTGACTCAGAAATGTCATTTCTAGAATTCTGCCAGTGGAAATGGTAATAATTATGTACAACTGTACCTAATAGGTTGAAGCACTGTCGGTATTGCCAAAAACTTAATTATGATATATCCATACTGTGGAATGCTTTAATACTCAAAGGTACACCAAAAGGAGATGAGGAAAAATTATTCTCAATAGATCATTTTAAGTAAAAAATGTAATTCATGAGATCATGGTATATTCTATTCATTTATTTAACAATTATTTGGCAACACCTCCTGTGTGCTGGATACTGTTCTGGTCTCTGTAGTGACAGTAGTTAATATAAATAACCCTATTATGTAAAAAAACCAAACCAACCCAAAATACCCTGGCATAAATTCAAGCAGGATGAAAGCACAGAAAAGGCCCTGGAGGCATACAGTCTGTTACCATGGTTACGTCTTTGAAGGGTAGTGGGGACCTTTATCTTTTCTTTGATGTATTTCTCTATTGTTTGCTTTTTCAAAATCATAATTATGTATGAATTTGTAAAAGGAAGTAGCCACCAAGCAAACAAGCCCTTCTCTAAGACAAAGGCAGGCGAGAGAGCTTGGGGTGTCCTGGGCTGGGCCCCCCTCCTTCCTGCAGAGCTCCCGTGTTTGCACTGCCTCTTTGCCATGCACACATTCCCTCTTCCCTTGGGGAGGTGTCCAACTACCTCACCTGGTTCCACTCTGGTCAGAGAGCGGCAGCAAATGTGTTCCCTGCCCCCAGGAAGCTGGCAGGGGTATATAAATAGGTCATCTGTTAGGGGCCCTCTCTGATCACCAGAGGGTCTGGTCACTGCTGACACCCACAGAACAGGAGCTTGCCCTGTTCTGTTTGCAGAAAAGCTCCTCTTCTAGGGAATCAGGAAAGTGGGACACAGGACAGGTAGTGTTGTGTGACAGGGTGGGGCCCAGGCAGGGGCTCTTAACCATTTTGCTCTAAAGCCACTGAGGGGAAGGTAACTGGATTTTAACTCCACATTCCAGGGAGATGGGGCCTGGGGGGACTTTGGGGTGATGGGCCGATACTCACATGAACTGGATGATCTTGTTCAAGCCTGCAATTTCATAAAGGCTCTCTGTGTCAGAGCCACCTTCATCCAAAGATAGTCTCCCTAGGATAGGACAGATAGAGTCAGCCAGGCTTCGGGGCCTCTGGGCTGGACACACATGGGCTGGGCACCCCGAGAAAGGCCCATTGACCAACGACTCCTACAACGATGGGCCCTGGGTGAGCTTTCCTGAGACCCGGAATCCCAAGAGCTGAAGAGCCCACATCTGCTGAGGAGAGGCTGTCTGGGTGGGCAGCATGGAACTCTGGGTGGAGCTCTGGGCCACCCAGATCCTACCATTTTGAGGTATAAGACTTTAGGCGAGGCCCTCACACTCTAGGGGCAAATGCAAGTCCTCCCCAGGGAGCCTCCCAGGTCTGTTGGAGGGTTAAACGAGGTCATGCTCTCTGGTACAGCTCAGAGCTGAGGAGGGTGGTAGCTGCTTGCCACAACCTCCAGGCCCAGACCTTCTCTCAAGTCCTCAACGTCCATGACCTCGCCCTGTGTGATCCAGCTCATGTAGCCCCGAAGATCCTCTTCCAGCTGCTGCTTCTCCCGGAGCTTTTGGAAGGTTCCCCTGGACTTGGCCTTCTCCCGCTCCTTGGTGAATTCCCTGGAATAGGACAGGGGAGATGGGGAGGTGAGGAGAAGAACAAATGGGAAAATGGAGCTTCCTAGATACAGATAGCCCTGTTCGGGGGCTGCCTGAGCCACTTCTTCTGGCCCTGGGTGTCACCTGAGGTCCAGGTGCCCTGCCCCTCTCCCTCCCTCCAGGGACTCCTCAGAGCACTCCTCGCCCCTCTTCCTCATTTCTTTCTTCTCATTCATCTCATTTCTCCTACCTGCCTTGAGGTTACCCTTGGACATTAGAGATTAATGGAAAGGTAGTCACAGTCCTTTGACCTAACTGGATCAGTCACATATCCTCAAATTGGCCATTTTCTTGACCCCTTAAGCTACCCTAGATATTCAGTTTTTCGCACAGACTTAAGGCCTGTGCGAAAAATTCTCCTGGGCCTAAAAACTCAAGTGACAATACTGGAAGGAAAGGGCAGGAGACTCACTGAGGAATCTTCAGGCCAGCAGAGGGCAGCCCTGGGCCACCACCACCAGGCAAGGCCTCTGTGGGTCAGGGAGGGCCCAGAGGCCAGGAGGGGTGGCCTCATAGGACAGGTCGTGTTACATGACAGGGTAGGGCCCAGGCAGGGGCTCTTAACCATTTTTCGTCATGGACCCTTTGATAGTCCAGTGAAACTATGGCTTCCTCCTCAGAATAATGTAAAATGAATAAAATAAAGCCCACAGCATTATAAAAGAACCAATTTCAGCCATGTGTCTCTTAATGATGGGGGACACAAATGCTTCATTGGGTGATTTTGTAGTTGTCTGCAAACATCATAGAGTGTGCTTACACAGATCAAATGGGATGGCCTACTCCACACCTGGGCTTTGCACTCCAGCCTATCACTCCCAGGCTGTAAATCTGTACAGCATGTTACCGTGCTGAATATTCCAGTTGTAACACAAATCACTAGGTGATGGGGATTTTTCAGCTCCATTACAATCTCATGTAACACTGTTTTACATGTGGCCTGTCATTGACTGAAATGCTAACACGTGGTGCATGGCTGTGCATTAAAATATAGTTATTGAAATACAAACAAAAAAGTTGTTACAGAGTAAAACACATTTTTTCATTAACTCATTCATCAGCGAGATCTAGGTGCAGATCTAATAGCTGTCATAATTTCAAAGTACATGGTAGTGAGTGTAAATACTATTTGCAACAACTGTAATATGACATGCGATTTCTCTCAGGACAAGTCATAGGCACTGTTAATAGCACTGTGGTTTATTACCTATGTTCACTTACATTAAAGGAAACACTAAAGTTCAGATAAAGCAATAGAAATAAAGATAAGTTTTTCCTGTACAAATGCACAGACCTCTGAATCGTGTCTACAGACTACATGGAGGGAAGCTTCTGGGGTGGGCCCAGATTCACCACTATGGCTGGGTGGGTGGAGGGACCACAGCACAGCTCTCCTGGAAGAACAAGTCTCTTGAATAATGACCATCAGTTCTTAGAGCTTACTATGTGCTGGACTCTGTTTTAACGACTTTATGTATTAACTCATTTAAGCCTCATGACAACCCTATGAAATAGGTACTGAAAGAATTTTGATTTGACAACTGTGAAGACTGAGGCATAGAGAAGTTAGGTAGTTAGGTAAAAGTCATGCAGCCACCAAGTAGCAGTGCAGGGATTGAAGCGTGGCCGTCTAGCTCTGAGCCTCTGTGCTAGACCAGAATGCTGTGCCGCCTCTTCCTGCTGAGCGTCCCCTTGGCACACCCAGGGGCAGGGGGCTGGAGTCCCTGGGCTTCACTCAGAAGGAGCGCCAACGCAGAGGGACAGAAGGAAGCAAGTATGGGGAAGTCTCAAGGGGAAGGAAGGACAATGAATAATTGAAGGGCTCCTGTCTCCTCTTCTACCTCTTCCTTGCTAATGAGGAAAGAAGTGCTCTTTGTCCCCATTAGGCTGAAGGGAACCCAGGGATGAGCCAAGGTCTCGACCCACTCCTGCTGCCCTGTTCCGCTCCTTCCTCCTCCTCTTCCCCTGCCCCTCCTTCCTCTCCCCCTCTTTTTCTTCTCTTCTTTCCTCCCTTTCCCCCCTCTTCTCTTCCTCCCTCTCCTCTGAGCTGCCGTTGAACTTTCTTACCCACTCAGGACACCCAACACCAGGTTGAGGATGAAGAAGGATCCCAGCAGAATGAGGGTGACAAAATAGATCCAGGGCCACTCGTTCCCGATGGCATCATTAACCTGGTCCAGACAGAAGCATGAGGCTCATACTCTGACTTGAAAGCACAGGTCTCTTTTATTGAGTCTGCCCATCAATTCTACCCGACCCTGGGGGACATGAAGAGAAGCCACTGGGGACCAGTGAGGGGATTTTCTTTTTTCCAGCCTGATGACCTAAGAGCTGGGCTGGAATGACCCTCTGAAGGAGGGCCTGGCTGACTGTCTACCTGGCCCAGGTAAGAACTGACCCATTTTGCTCTCCAACCAAGGGTGTCTCCCAGCCGCTTCTCCAACATTCTCTTGGGCGCTACATCCAGTTGACTGCTTTACAGCTAAGATGTTTTGAAATGAACAACCTCTGTGACACTGGACAAGTCACCTGATGTGTTTGAGCAGTATTCCCATCCATCTAATGGCAATACTGATAAATGCTCTCCTTGTAGACTTGTAACGGAGGTGAAATAACACATGTGACAGCCCTTTGACATTTTAATAATTTGTTCCCCTAACATGCACTTACAAGAAATATTTATACTAATCCTTTATATTTGCAAAGCATTTGACAGCTTTACAATTTTCCCTCCATAGACCGTGTCATACTGTGATTAAGATTTCTGGGTTGGAGCCAGATGGATTAGAGTTTAATTCTTGGCTCTGCTGTTCGCTAACCTCATAACCATAGGCAAGTAACTTAATCTCTCTGAACCTCAGTTTGCTTATCTGTAACATGGAAGTGATGCCTTCCATCATTGGAAAATAAACTAAGAAATGTAACCTAGTTCTTCAAAACACCAAATAAATAATATACTCTCATATAGTATTGACTATGTGGCAGGCACCATTGTAATTCAGTTAATCCTCCCACTAGCTCTATGATGTAGACAGTATTATTTTATAGATAAGATAACTAATATCTGAAACTACTTACATGTGAAAGCAGTCTTATAGTGAGTGACAAGGGTAAAGACTCAAAGGTCCCTTCATTCTTCAAGGAGTCTGAGATTCTAGGGCTTAGAGTAGACTCATCAGAAATGAATCACAGCCAGGCTTAGGGAAAAGTTTGGAACTGAGACTAGAAGTCATAGAGGTTCTGGTTTCTATTCTTCACCTGCCTTTTGTGTCCTGCACAAACATGCTCTACCATGGGGGTGCCTAGAAGGAGGTTGGGACACACCCCTGGGGATAAGGAGGGGACAGGCCTCCAGTACAGGTTCCCCAGTTGAGGAGCTCAACTTTAGCCACTTGAGTCAGTGACTGACCCCCAGGTGAAATGACAAGCCCTCCCTATCCACACCCCTTGCCCAGACCCACCCAGTAGAGGACATCAGTCCATCCCTCCATGGTGATGCACTGGTACACGGTAAGCATGGAGAAGCCAAAGTTGTCGAAGTGGGTGATGCCATGGTTGGGCCCCGGCCAGCCTCCCCGGCACTCGCTGCCATTGATGGAGCACCGGCGCCCCGAGCCCATCCTGGCGCAGGGGGACGGCTCCTCATTCTCCACCGTGGCCACAATATCTGGAGACAGAAGGCAGAGTGAGTCTCAGCAGGCAGAAGGAGGAGGACAATAACAGGAGAAAGGTGCTTCATAGCAGTTTAAAAGAATTGAGCGAGAGGTCTCAAGACACACTGCTGAAAATGCTAAACCTGCCCTACATGGAGCTGATGGTGACAGGTGATGAGGAATGCTTGGGGTCCAGGCTTCAGCAATGGGTATTTGAGGCTCCAGGGCCTCATGTGGGGGTAGGGAGTCCTGCTTGTAGGATTAATCCTTCTCTGAAGTGCAGCCTGTGAAACAGGAGTGATGTGAGTGTCATTTGCACGCACAGTGCTTTAAATAAGGAGGCAGCTGCCTGGCTGGAGTGGGGTTGGGGCGAGGGTTCAGAGCTTTAGGCTCTGTCTGGGGGCAAACTAGCTGCTGCAGAGGTACTGGGCCAGGCTGTACCAGACACTTGTTCTAAGGGGCAGTGTAGCCTATGGCTAGGAGGAGTGAGAGTTATAAGTAACACCTGTAGCTCAATAATGGAACACCTTGGTGAAGGGGGCATGGGAAGAGATTTAGCTCACCTAACAAGTATGAGAGAGCTCATGAGATGAGAGCAGTGGTGAATTGGCAGTCTCTACACCTGTGGTGGTGAGAGGCACGAGATCAGCCTTATATTAGGCTGGAGGAGAAGGCAGTGGGGAGCCTGCGCATTCTATTACGGACCCGCTTTCTCTCACTCTGTCACTTCTGCCTGCAGAACACCAGCACGGCGTCTCAGCTGAAGATCACTAAGCTCTGCTAAAGACTAAGATCTATCTTTCTAAGAAGACTGCTTTGCTCTCTCAGAGGCTCTCTCTCTCCTGTCTGCTAAGGGAAATAGCCCTCAGGTACCTAAGAGCAATTATTCCTGAGCGAGATGGAATGTGTCCAGAACACAGCTAGACAGGCTGGGGCCAGAGACCAGCAGTCCCAGACCCTGATAAGTGGCATCCACGGAGGGACCCTGACAGGGCGGGGGTCTCGGGGTCTCCTCTCAGGGAAAGTTCCCACCAGGCCTGAGCCTACATTCTTCACTCCCTTGGATGATGCTTTCTTGTCTCTGAATCCTGCTCTTTTGATGCCACCCTGGATCCCTTTTACCTTAGGAGGTTTTACAGTCTCCTTTCATGTTTGGAGATTAGGTTGGCTCATTGGAACTGGAATTCCCTCCTTTACCCAGACTGACCACGTGGGCTCAATGCTCTGGAGATGGAAGGGAGGGACCGATGGTCCTGAGGGGCCCTGATTTCAGAGGAGCTTTTAAGTGTTGCTGGTCAGCATTCAAGACCTTGTGAGAACACCAGGGAGACCTCCAACTTTGGTTTGAAGGTATAATAGAAAGTGCCCTCCTATCTGTCCCGATGATACTTATTACAGGATGTAGATTGTTATGGTGATGGGAGAGGTCCAGAAGCGTGGCCGCTGAAAGCTTTACCAGAGTTTACTCTTGTGGGTTGGGTTTGGGAGTGGCCATGACTGTCTTCTTGTTCTCAGTGGGCATGAGGAGGTGGGTAGAGTCTCCTGAGACATTGCAGGTTGAGGAGAATTAGTCTGGGGGGGGTTAGAATAGCCAAAAGAGAGCGTGTCTAATACGGGTCACTATTTTCGATTTTTTGCAAATCTCTTTAACGGTTGGCTTGATAACAGTCTGCTGGATTCTCACATCTACTTCTCTTTTATTTTATATTATTTTTATTTTATTTTATTTTACTTTTCTTTAAATTTTTAAATCTGGTACCAGGAAGATGGATCCCACACAGTTTCCTGAGGACCCCAGTGTAAGTGATGCTTGGGCTCAGCAAGCAGGGGTCGCTGTAGAGCAGCAAGTGTCAGGGTATCCGCCTGGTCAAAACTATTTTCTTAATAATGCTAAGATGTTAGTTACCCATTTGTCTGTCATTCTATCAACAAATATAGAGTGGAATTTTCTAGAGGTTATGTAATGTGTGATGTCACAACACACTGCATACTCAGGTTGATGTGAGATCCATCTTCCAGTTACCAGATTTAAAAATTTAAGGAAAAGTGAAATAAAAATAATGTAAAATTAAAAAGTAGATGTGAGAATCCAGCAGACTGTTACCAAGCCAGCCATTAAAGAGATTTGCAAAAAATCAAAAACAGTGTGACCCCTATGCTTCTCACTAAATATTTTTGGTTTTGGAAAATACAGTTATTTTTCATAAACATATAAATAAGAGGCCTGACCCCTCTACATTCCCAGGGTCACCTAACCCTAACCATCACCCAAAGCCATAATGTTTGCTTGATAAATTAATAAAATATGTGATGACATTTTTCTCCGTTTTCATTTCTAATACCACGATCATCAGCAGATCAAATCTATACCATATGAACAAAAGCTCTTTTAGGGCCTCAATAACTTGTTAAGAGTAAAAAGAGATCCTGAGGCCAGGTTGAGAACTGCTGGTTTACAAAGTTTGGCCCAAATATACGTGGGCCTCCATGTAGGTTATTTCTGGCAATTAAACAATGAGTCTTGGATGCTTTTTTGAGGTTCCATTCAGAGCTTTCTCTGTGGGCCCTGCACTGAGGGGCAGCTCAGACTAAAGCTAAAGCTATGGCTGCAAGAGAAAGTACAAATAAAAAAGTCAGCCTTATCCTAAGCCTGTATCCACCCCCAGCCCAGAAAGCCTGGAAGATACCACATCATATGTGGGTGTGGGGGGTGTTCCAGAATAAACCATGGCCCAGGTTCCTGCTCACTTTCCTTGCTCACTGACTCTGGCAGAGCTGACCTTCCTCCAACTCCCCTTGTCCAGGAGAAACCCATTCCAGGGTTGGCAGGTAGGCAAAACAATGGCCAAGTCCTGGAGTTCCTTCACTGGCTGGGGTGGCGCCCCCCTCTGAGTTTTCCTGTGGCCTCTCCCACCTCCGCACTCTGGAGCTCACCTGTGCCTATGAAGTAGCAGGTCTTGTGCATCTTGCCCTTGAAGAGCTCCAGCCCGATGATGGCATAGATGATGACCATAAAGAGGACCAGCAGGGCGATGTGGAACAGGGGGAGCATGGCCTTGAAGATGGAGTTGAGGACCACCTGCAGGCCTGCAGCAGCAGACAGGGAGGGGAAAGAGGAGTCACCACCTCTCTTGGGCTCACGACTCTCCCTCTCTATAAACCCTGGGAAACCCCGAGAGTGCCAAAATAAGAGGGGGACCCAGATCTGGGGACAAGGAAGCGGGTGGGGGGGTTCTGCAGAGACATGGCCACGCACTGGGAACCCCAGACACCAGCCGCAGGGGTCTGAGCACTCGGAAGGCTCTCAGGGCTTTGACGTCCAAGCCAGCTCCTTTGCTGCTCATTGGGGCTGTGTTGCTTTGGATGACGTTGACCTGTTCCAGAATCACAGTGAAGACCCTAGAGCACAGAGGAGGGAGAGAAGGGGCCCAGGAGTTGGATAAGCCACTGTCCCAGTGACCTGGGACCCCATCTGGAAGCAGGAGACTTTATGCATAGTTAGCCTGTAAACAGTGTAATACTTATGGAATCGAGGTCAGCATACTGATTAAGAGTGCAAACTCTAGAGCCAAGACTGCCTCAGGTTGAATCCTGGCACTGCCTCAGCCAGCTGTGTGTCCCTGAGCAAGTTGCTTGACTTTTCAGTTCCTTAGCTTCCTAATCCATAAAATGGAGAAGAGATAGGAGTGTTGGGAAAGTCAATGAGATGTCCTATGAAAGCACATAGTAAGAACTTGATAAATGCTGCTGTTATAATTAGGTGATCCTTACTAAAGATAATGGTATGAGCTGAACTGTGTCCTTTCAAAATTCACCCATTGAAGCCCTAACCCCCAAGTACTGCAAAATGTGACCGGATTTGGAGATAGGGCCTTTAAAGAGGTGATTAAGTTAAAATGAGATCATTGGTATGGGCCCTAATCCAATTTGCCTGGTGTACTTATAAGAGGAAATTTGGACACATAGTAGGATGCCACAGGTACCCAGGCACAGGGGAAAGACCATGTGAGGACACAGTGAGAAGGTGGCTGCCTGCAAACCAAGAAGAGGGGCCTTTGAAGAAACCAAGCCTGCCAATACCTTGACCTTGGACTTTTAGCCTACAGAACTGTGAGAAAATAAATTTCCATTGCTCAAGCTTCCCACTCTCTGGAATGTTGTTATAGCAGCCCTGATGAACTGACACGGATTACTAAATATCCATTTTTGTGAATCCAAATTGCAGGTCAATACAGGTCCACGGAATAAATGACAAATGTTGAAAAACTGGCTCAGTGCCTGTGGCTCAAGTGGCTGGGGCACCAGCCACATACACCTGAGCTGGCAGGTTCAAATTTAGCCTGGGCCTGCCAAACAACAATGATGGCTGCAACCAAAAAATAGCCAGGTGTTGTGGCAGGTGCCTGTAGTCCAGCTACTTGGGAGGTGGAGGCAGGAGACTTGCTTAAGCCCAGGAGTTGGAGGTTGCTGTGAGCTGTGATGCCACAGCATTCTATTCAGGGCAACAGCTTGAGGCTCTGTCTCAAAAAAAAAAAAAGAAAAAGAAAAAGAAAAACTCACGAACACCCAGAACCTGATAGCAACCACTCACATCATTTCCAATTTTGAGCAATGTTAAGAAGATAAAGGAAGACACAGCATCTAGCTGGGGAAGGAGTCTGTGACCTGTTGGCAGGAGGGGCAATGTTTCACTCTCCACCAACACTGACCGCACCCCTGTGGGGTTCAGCCTGGAGGAGGCTGCTTCTTGCCTAGGTTAGCACAGTGTTGGGGTTCTACCCCACCTCTGGGGTGCTAGGGGTGCTGGCTGGGCATAAAGGCCTCAGAGAGGGTCTGACCTCTGATCCCAGGTCACCCAGTTCTCACCCCAGGAAGACAATGGTGAAGTCCAGCACGTTCCAGCCACTACGCAGGTAGGCATCCTGGTGGAACAAGAAGCCGTAGGCAATGATCTTCATGGCAGCTTCAATGGAGAAGACGATGAGGAAGAAATACTCCAGTTTCTCCTGTGGGAGCAAACATGATCACATTTCTCCTCCTCCCTCTGGCCACACTGGGTTCCTTGCTATTCCTCAGACATGCCTGCCCCAGGACATTTGCACTTGTACTTGCTGATCCCTCTGCTTAGAACACCCCACCCCCCACTTCACCACCACCTCCCTCCCCACATTGCCAGCTCTCTGACTTTCTACAGGTTTTTACTGAAAAGCCTCCTGAGACTTCCCCTGGCCACCAAGTGCAACTTGAGCCACTGCTAGCATTTAATTGTGTCTTGTTAGCACTTATCCTTAGCTTAAAAATTATACACTATATATATACATATATATGTATATTCTTATCTTGTTCATTATCTAGCTTCCCCACCGGAATATAAACTCTAGGAAGTGTGGGGATTTTCATCCATTTTCTAATCTTTACAATTCTACTTCCAGGGCCTAGAATTGGATAATAAATGAATGACCCCAGGCAGCCCCCAAATGAAGGCCCCTAGTTTATTCCAGTTTGGGTATCTTTCTTCTCCCATCATCCAGGGGACTGACAGGTAGGAGGTGGGGCGGGTTTCTCAGAACTCCAGGGCCTTCCCTTCTGGTCAGGCCTGCTTTTTAATTCATTTTCCTGTAACCCTCCCTCCTTGCCATCTGCCCATACCACCTGCCCCCCATCAGTGGCCTGTGGACAGCCACATGAAGGGGACAAGTGTTACTCATAGGGTGGGTGGAATGTGGGTACACTGGAGGGAGCCTGAAGCTCATCCCCACCCTGTAGAAGGCCTTGCTGACTCCTTCAAGCCCTTCCCTGGAGCCTGATACTCTGGGTTACCCTATCCTTCACCCTGTCATACTTCCCCCTCCACTGGGCCCAGGCAAGAGCTATTTCTAACTGCCAAAGCAAGTGCCTTCTGTCAGGACTCCAGGCTGAAACTGCTCTCCTTGCAGCCATCCAAACCCTGCCTTGGTGGCTTCCAACAGTTTTGGCACCCCTGGGCCTCCCCAAACAAGTACAGTTTCTCAAAGGGGTGCTGACCCAGCCTGCTGCCTGGGGGTGCTGACCCAGTAGTGCATGAATCAGGAAGGATGTGTGTGTGTGTGTGTGTGTGTGTGTATCTTGACTGGTGCCCCCTGGAGTTACATAACAAGAGGGCCCCACAATCCAGCCCTCCAGTCATCATTAGTCACTAGCACCCACCCCCCTGAAAGCATCTCCTACGTACAACCAGGGCCTCTCCCCAGAAGCACCCTATGGAGCAATGTTTCTCAACCTATGGGTTGCAACCCCTTTTTAACAATGAAAATACATTGCGGCATTAGGAAGGTTGAGAACCACTGCTTATGGAGGAGTAACTCACCTCCACTGTATGGATTTACAGTATGGAACTGACCAACACATTAACGATTTGAAAGAAAGTTTATGAAATATTTTTACTTCTAAGTGCGTAGGTCTGGAAGGCAAGAGAGAGGTTTCCAAATGGCTCAGTAATATGAGCTAGGATCCAGAAATCTCCAAACTTTTCCTTCGGAGAATTTTCCTGAAAGCATAATCTCCCCTTCCATCTTGGAGGAGAAAACTGAGGATACTGGACTAGCCTTGCTTTCCCTAATCTCATCCCTATTCCTCCTATTAATTTGCAATCCCGAAGTATTCTCCTTCTTTCAGAAAATGGTAAAATGAGGATTAAAATTTTAGCAAAGCCTTGTCATTGCACTGGGTGGGAATCGGGGGTCAACCCACAGTTCCATTTTCATGGAATGGAACTGCAGAGGGAGGTCGTGCTGAGGGAAGTAGGGTGCAGGCAGTTGGGTGGGTGGTCTCCCCTCCTGGGCAGAACAGGCTTCCTGAGAAGCACACCATTGAGGGAAAGGAATAGCGAGGAGAGGGAAGTTAAGTCAACATTTAAATTTGAAGGTTGCTGCAACCCTAGGGGACAGGCAAGAAAAGTGGGGTTGAGAGGAGGAAAAACAGGACCCAAAATAGATAAAGCACTCACAGGCCGGGCAGCCAGCCATGTACACCAGAGAGCTGTCCGCACCTGCCACTGCCTGTCCCACGGCCGCCTGGCTCATAGAGAACTTGTTGGGGGCGGTGGGCCTCACTTGGGGTCACTCAGGTCCCACAGCCTGTCATTTCTAAAGCCCAGCTCTCCCTTTCCCATTCCCTGCATCCCCCTCCAGTGCCTGGAATTACAGCTCACTACCACAGGACCCAGGTGGGCACATGGAAGAGGGATATGCCCATTCTTTTTTTGTTTGTTTGTTTTTGCAGTTTGGGCTGGGGCTGGGCTTGAACACACCACTCCTGGTACATGGGGCTGGCACCCCACCGCTTGAGCCACAGGCACCGCCCCTGATGTGCCCATTCTTGTGCCACAGGAGCAGTGTCATCAGTGTAGCACAAGATCAGCCTCCGGCCTGAGCTCCGTCCCTCACAGAGGAATGAAGTGTAGGCATGCCACAGATATTTATTAACCTCTGGCTTTAATGCCTTGAGCAAGGCCCACTGTGTCTCCAAGATCAAAGCCACTGATCTTCCCTAAAACATCACAGTTTCCTTCAGCACCCTTCAGGAGCCTGCCCTCACCAGGTGGGGGGCCGTAGCTGTATAGCATAATGGTTCTCACCAGCATGGCTTTGGGCAAGTTTCTAAGCCTCTGTGAACCTCAGTTTTCTCATCTGTACCACTGAGATAACCATAACTACATTGAAGAGTCATCCTGAGGATTAAATGGCACTTTGTAAGTGTCTACCACTGCCTGGCGCTTACCAAACGCTCATTAAATCACAGCTACTCTTATTAGACACTTGGGCCTCGGGGAAGGTCTGTTTCCTGCTCACACCATGTCCTGCTGGTTTCTATTGTGTTCTATTCATTTTCATGGCTCACCAAGGCTTTGCTCTGTTCTGCCTTAAACTCAACAAGTGGGAAACTGAACTCCTCTTCCTGGTGAATCTGCTCTTCCTCAGCCATCCCTTTCCTAGCTAGTGGCCTATGCCAGAAACCCCGGGAGTCTTTCCAGACTTCTCCCTTGCTCTTTCCATGCTCAGGTCCAGGCCTTTCCACCCTAACATCTCTGAATCCATCTCCTCCTGTCCCTTGGCACTCCCTCTGCCCTGGTTTGATCTGCAGTGATCTGCTGCCATCTGTGCCTCCTCCCCCAGGTTCTTCTCCATACAGATCCGGCCCCTTCCTTGCCCATCAGTCTATGATGGCTCCATACTGCTCCCAGATAAAATCCAAATGCTTTCCATGGCCTAGAAGATGGGGCCCCCCTGATGATTTCTCTGGCCTGCTGGCCATGCCATGAGTCATATGGAATGACTTTCAGGTCACAAGCTCTCCGGCTGCCCTACTGTCTGTGCCTCTGCTCCCTGCTGACCCCTTTGCCTGATTGCCTGTCCACAGGCAGAGTCAGCCCTGTGTGTCCCCACAGTCCTCTGTAACTGCTCTTTACTGCCTCTGCCACACCCTGCTCCCTTGAGACCACATGTACAGTCTCACATGTGTCCCTGACAGTGGGGATTCTTTATGGTTTCTCTGCCCTGAGAATAGGAGAGAGGTGACACTCCCCAACGGTAACAGCATTTGGGGATGGGGACTAGGGTGAGTCTCCAAAGAAGGCTTCTCAGGTCACTGTTGGTGGCAAGTGAGGGGAGGTTTTATGGCTTAAAACCCCTCCTAGTGGTCCCGAGGCCCTCCCATGGGGTATATGTTTCCCTCACACCCAGCGGAAAGTTTTTGGGCTCAGAGCTTTTGCCCTGATGCTCTTTTTGCCTGGAATGCTCTTCCCAGATTGCCACATGACTCACTGTCTTCTTTCTTTTGGATCCCAACTTGAATGTCACCTTACTGCTGAGACCTTCCTGTCCCCTCCTCCACCATCCATCTTCTTGCCCTGCTTTATTTTTCTCTTTAGCAGTTGGCAAGACTCGATGTGCTATTTATTTATTTACCTATTTATTTATTTTAGCTGCCTCTCCTGCTCTGAACATAAGGTCTGTGACAGCAGGAACTTTGCTCTGTTCACTGCTATGTCACCTGCATCTGGAACAATGCCTGCTACATCAGCATGTGTAATCAAATGAATGAATCCATGTCCTCGGGCACCACCACTCCAGGTGCAGGTGGTCCCCTACTGCTGTTAGCACTGAGACGAGGTAAGCACAGGCAGCAAGTAAGCATTTGGAAAATTGTATAGCCATTTGCAGCCACTTCCAAGTATGTGGGTAGACTATACACAAACCTGGGTTTGTTAAAGTCACATGGCAAGTCCCACAAGGCACCAGTTGTGAAATGGTCCCATATAGCAGGACCACATATCAGTTCAGGAAAGAAAGGAAATTAAAAACAACAAACTGATCTTTCTCCACAGATCCCCTGAGGTCTGCTCTAGAGCACATCATACTGCCTGGCACATTGTCAGTACTCAGGAAATGTTTGTTGACTGAATGAACAATGGAAAGTTGTGATCTCCTGCATGATTCCAAGGCAAGTGTGGCCTTGGGATCTCCACTCCCAAGAAGAGACACCAGGCCTCGGGCCCTGATGCTAGAGCAAGGGAAATGGCCCCTGACTCCCCGACTGCCTGAGCCTGGAGGAGGACCCTGAGCCTGCCAGAATTTGTGACTTAATAAAGGCTCTCTCTCAGTTAGGGTCTTTATTACTGAATGTCCCCTGCAAAGAAATGCTTATCCCTCCATAGACAGAGCTTTAATCGGGGCCATGGTTGGCTGGAGGTAGGTCTGGTGTGTGATCTGCACCCACAGGCCCTGTACCTGCTCACAGGGGCATTGGAGTCAGGCATACCAAAGTCCTGGGCTGGAAAACGCAGGGCTGGGTCAGTGCATCCCCTCATCCTCCTGCTGCTTCTGTTTTCAGGCTGAATCTTTATCTCCAAGGATCAGCTGGACCTGACTGCCCCTCCCACACTGGCAGGCATTGGGCTTTCTGGGGAGATGATGGGGGCCAGCTGGGCTCCCCTCCAAAGAGCCCTACCCAGCACCAGACTCCCTGTCTTGGCCCACAGAGGCAGCTGAGTGCATTGCTGCCTCAAGCACTGTGGCCCTGTCAGGACTCCAGTCTCCTGGCCACCTGTGTTCCCCTTGGAGGGCTCTGGGATCTACAGAGCCCACTGTAAGAGTCTTACCAGGCTGGTCTGGGGAGGGACTAGCAGAGGTGGCAGAGTGGCTAAAGCTGGAGGTTTCCCTGGGAAGGGGCCCTGCCACCTGCCCTGCCACCTCATGGCTGCCCAACCCTTGGGCCTCAGCATCTGCTTCCTTACTGTCAAGGCAGGGTGACCTGTTCAGACACAAATCTTGGTGGTGCAGGGACCCATCTGACTGATACTTGCTGTTAACTATTTAAGGCAGGTGTGCTCAAGGGGGCAAAGTGGATTTGCCTGTAGGGAGCTCAGGCTGAGGTGAGGCAGGGACCCCACGTGGGGGTCTCCCAGCAAGTTGGGCAGATAGCATAAGAACTACTATGAGAAGATACTGTTACAATGTTAATGACTGTTTCCTTCCAGATTCCTCCGATTTTTGGCTCCCTTAAGCAGAACTTAAAAGGGCCCTTGGCCTTTGGTTTCCAAGGTCTGAGATTCACCCTAGGTTTGGGCAGTCTCAATGGTGGAGTTTGAGGAGGTGGTGGGGGTCTGGGAGGAGGCACTGGGACCCCTCAAGAAATCAGGGTCTAGGCTCATCAAGGAGGGTGCAAAAGACCTATGACCCTTGTCACCTGAGAACTGCCTGAGACCTGGGCACATCCCCAGGGCCAGTGGAATAATCAGAAGCACCAGGAATAACTGCAGTTGCATTCTCATCATCCCACAGGGATCTGCACTCGGAATCCAAATGACGTCGGTTGGTGAGAGAAAAATCAGACATTTCTTGCGCACCTCAGTCGTGGGCAGAGGTTTGGTCTTGCCATGCTACTTTTCTTACTTCACAGGAAAGTGAGACTCAGAGGGACAGTGAACTGCAGAGGCTATGATGGCCCCCACCTGCTCTAGCTGAGTCCACTGAGTTTCTGCTAAGCCGACCTGACATGCCAGCTGCTATGGCCACACCATCCATGGGGTATCAGAGGCCCTGGCCATTTCCACAACCACTTCAGCCTCCACATATGGAAAATGACCCAATGGGGAGTGAGGGAAGTGGCTATGTTTAGCCTGATGAACCCTCACCCACATAGGCGTGATCAGAGTGGGTCTCTCTTGCCTTCCTTTCTCCCTGATGGAGCCAGCATTCCCCTCTTCCTTTCCCCAAGGGCCTCTCCCTCACAGGAGAACCAGGCTCCCTCAGACATGCCAGGGCTGTCTAGACACAGAGATGACAGGGCTAAGAGTCCCAGGAGGTGACTGTGTGATTGGGGGAAGGTGGTGAGGAGAGAGGGGGAGACCAGCAGCATCTCGGGTAGCGATGATGAGAGTAGCTCAGCACCCACTGATGTGCCAGACCCTATTCTAGCCACATACACACATTTAATCCTCAATGAAACCCCTTAAGGTAAGTACCCTTACCCCCATTCTACAGATGAGGAAACAGAAGCACAGAGGGGTTGAGTAATTTCTCCAAATCACACAGCTACCAACTGGCAGAGCCATAGTGTGTAGTATGTGTCCAGATAGTTTGATCTAGACTCTGTGGTCTCAACCACCATGCCACACAGGAGAGGGAGAAAAATGGCATGCTTGGGAAATCAGATCCTGCCCTCAACCTGTCCCAGGTCTGTCCTTGTCCCCAGGACTCAGTGTGACTTTGGTTTTGGGCTGTTACTGCTGAGTGGGCAGAGAAGAAAAGGAATGAGTATTTTTATTAGGCAACTCCCAGGTTGCAGGTCAGGTATAAGATCATTGTACTCAGCAATATAATAAGCCCTAAAGGGCAGACATTGTGGTTCTTTGTTCACAGATGGGATAACAGAGGTTCCCAGGGTTTAGGAAGCTGTCGGCTGAGATCTAAACTGGAGGCAGGTTGGTTTGACTTGAGAGCCTGTGCTTTCCCAGGCCCCCCTGGAAGACTGCACAGCTTGGACAAAGGGCCCAGGGATTATTCTAAGGATTTTGTTGTTCAGTTATTACAGTGTCTATGGCCCCTTCCTTAACACTAAGTCATGGGAGGGGGCAGGGAGCTAAGGGCCTGGACAGGGGAGCTGAGTCCTTGTAGGCTCCCAGCTGGGACTGAAATCCAGGCTTTCATTTCATTTTGACAGACCCCTGACGACCACTGTCAGTTCTCTGTGCTGTGGCCTGAGCTTGAAGTGCCCTGGGTTCTGTGGGTCCTGGATCTCTGAAGGGCAAGACTAGAGCTAGGGTCCTTCTGAGGCCCCAGAGTCCCCAGATGGCAAGGTGGAGTGGGCTGCTGGCCACAAGAGTTGGCAGGCACATTCCAGACCCTATAAAAAGACAAATGCTCTGGCTGCCAGAGGCTTAGGCTCCCGCCCTATGGTGGACACTCTGTGGCAACCTGAACCTCAGGAATGTAACAGGGGCCTAGTGGAGTGGGTGGCCACTCTGGAGCCAAGGAGGGGCTGCTTGGGCAGCAATCCTGCTGAGCTTTTCCTGCCCTGCCCTGCCCCTCATGGGCAGCAGGCAATGTCTACTTTAGAAAAATCATAAAATCACCCATAACTTGGAAATATGGCAAAGGGAGGGCGCCGTATCCTTGTACCTTCATGTTGGAGTATTTTGTAACAGGCCTGGCCAAGGATTATTAATTATCCAGATCAGGGTTTCTCAACCTCAGCTTTACTGATTCTTTGATCCAGACAATTCTTTGTTGGTGGGAGGGGGCTTTCCTGTGTAAGGCTGGATTTCTTCTTCCCCCTCTGGATGTTAGTAGCACATACCCCCACCACCCTACCCATCCATAATTCCAGATATTGCCAAATGTCCCCAGGGGGACCAAACTCGCATGAAAACCACTGACCTAGGGGAATATACCTTTGTTAAACTCTACTCTGTCTTCTAGAGATGCAAATGATTTCTTCCTGATAGAAAGATGACCCTGGTGCTTATAGTTTCATTGCCTTGTAGAACCATTAACCAGGTTGGAATCTGACTTGGCAGTCCTAGTCCATCATTCTCCAATGTCATATAACTTCTGTCCCTCCAATTCTCTTTAACCCAGCTTTACCTTCTGCTTGCTCTCCTATGAGTTAAATTATTCTTTGACATGTGTTCTTTCTATGCTTTACTCAGTTACTTTTCACTTTTTGAAAATCATACTTGGATACAGAATTGCTTTGAGGATGAAATGCTACAAGGTAGCAATGATTAGTAAGTCTGATCATTGTTGTTGCTTTCCCACATGGGTCCCCTCAGCCTAGCCGAGGCTGAAAGGATGACCCTGTCTTATCCCCATGTAGCCAATAGGGCACCTGCAGTGATTTAACCTCTCTGTGCTGCAGTTACCTCATCTGTACAATGGGCAAAATAATAGCACCTGCCTTGGGAGCATTCAATGTGATAATACATGAAAGCATTGGGACGTGCCTGATGCAAAGCAAGTACTCACCAAATAATGGAAGTTGTTATTGTTATTGATGGTGATGATTTGTTGGAGGATGGGGTGGGGTGACCAGAAAAATCATTAAGATGAATTGGATGTTTCAAGGACAGAAGATGAAGGGTTAAAGAGAAATCAAAGACAGGTGTGGGTGGGGCAAAGAGGACTTTTCAAATCTGAAATAATTATTTGGCATAGATGTTGAGGGGTTAAACCCTTTGAATCTAGAACAATCTGGGGGATGCCTGTGACCAGGGGCATCGTGGCTGGGGAGACACCATGAGGCACTGTGGGACTTGCATAATTAAAGTTCCTCCTGTTGATAGATAAGGCGCTACAACTTAGATGGCCTGGACTCATCCAATTTTTTTCTTTCAAGTATAAAATGTTAGCCCCATTTTATAAATACATGCATTGTGTCCAAGATCACACAGCTAGTACAGGAATGGGTCTGAACAAGAAAACATGGATTCCAGCTCCAGCCCATTTTCGTAGCCACCATGTCATAAGCCTTCCCCAGTCTGGCTGATTTCAGAGCCAATTTTCCCCTCTATCAGGATGTTACCTAGCTGACCAGGATCCTCTGCTTGCCACCCTCTGACCAACTGTGTATTCCTGGAACCTCCTGCCCTCTCTGGGTCTCAGCTTCCTATTCTGTTCATGAAGGACTCCAGACTTCCCCACTGACACAGAACAGGCAGAGGCAGAGGGGTGCCCCCAGACCCAGGAAATCTCAGGTTCCTGGCCCATTACCCTCAGTGAATATGCAGGAAGGACAAAGAGAGCAGGAGAGAGCCTTGCAGAGGCACTCCTGAGGGGGAACCCACTGCCATAGACAGGTGTCAGTGCCCCTCCCACAACTGAGGGTGTCAACATCCCCCCACACACACTCTTTCTTGCCCTCTGACCTTCCCCATCCCCTACCCTGCCCCAGCTAGTCTGGCCCATACGAAAGCAAGGGAAACTCTATCCAAAAATATTCAGACCTGCAAACCTGCTCCATGGACACAGTCACTAGCACCTCAACACATCTAAAGTCAGACCACCAGATTCCTCCTTCCCTCCTTGCCCACTCCTCCCCCATGCTGCTGTCTTGCTAAGTGACACCACCACCTGCCCTCTGACACCTCGTGCCATGCCATGCTACTCCTGATTGTCCCCTCCCCTATACCTGCAACCCCATGGCCAGTCACCATTGATTCCATTTGCCAAACCTCTCTCAGTCCACCTCATCCATCCTGTGGCTGCTGCCTCAGCCCCAGCCTCCCTCATTTCTACCTGGATAACCCTTTCCCTGCATCCCATCCCACCCCACTTCACCCTCACATGCGAGGGTGGCTGAGAGGTTTTCCTAACCCCCCACATGACCTGCCTTTTGTCTCTAGCCCTTTGCCCACCTGGCTCCCCCTGACTAGAACCCTCCCCCAGCTGGGCCCTTCACAGCACTCTCTTTCACACCTAACCCCCTGGCTACATTACTGGGGGGCCTAGTGCAAATCAAAGTGTGGGACCCCATGTACTAAATGTAGGAAATAAGTACCGCTCAAAGTACAAAATACAAAGCCTTTCCCTTTCAGTCTCTTTCTCAACTTGCTATGGAGCGCTTTCATCGCCTGTCTGAAGCTGTGCAGGGCAAGTGCACCCCAGCCTGGGGGCACCTGCTGCCAACTCCCCCACCCTCACCATGGACAGCCGATATCCTGTAGCCTGGGCAGAGGCATAGAAGTAGAGCCAGGGACCCCATCACACAGAGCCCACCCTAACCCACACTGGGCAGGCTGCACCCAGGGGTATTGTGACCTCTACCCTGTGAGAGTCTAAGGACCCGCAGGGGGGTAGGTCTTGAGCCTCAGCCTTGCAGGGTCACCCACTGAGTGGACTGTGGCACTATCAGCCAGGATGGGGACAACTGAAGCCATGCAGTTTCCTGAGACATCGAAGGGCCCATGAACTCAACGCTGACCTTCCCTCCTTTTTCACCCAGGCCCCTGCCAGGTGGCCCAGGGCACCAAGGGGCAAAGAATCAAGCTGTCCCTGTCTCAAAGGACAGGGACAAGACAGAAGGCAGGACCTCCTATGAGTCAAGTCTCTGAGCTCCTGGTGCACATGCCATTGTCTCAAGAGACTTCACTTATAAAATATAAATTCAATGGTAAAATCAATGAAAATTTCAATACCACAACCACAGAGTATCAAACCCCAAACATAGAGCCCTTGTGAGCTTTTGGCCTGTGGGACTGCACAGGTCACATGCCCATGAGCGGGCCCTGTCCTCATCCTCAGGTCTCAGGTTAATCACCCCATCTTGGGAAGCCTCCCTGACCCCAAGTCTACCTTAGGTTCTCTTCCAGTGTGCTAGTAGAATGTCCCCAAATCTTGCATATTTCCCACTTTAACTATTTTAATTGGTTTAATTATAATTACTGTTTAATTGGTTTAATTAATTAAGCTCTGTGAAGATGGAAATTATATCTATTTGGTTCACAATTATACCCCCACTGTGTGCCAGGGATATGATATGTATTAAATAAATATTTATTAAATGAATGACAAAGTTAATACAGAACTGGTGGCTCAGTGCCTGTAGTCCCAGCTACTTGGGAGGCTGAGGCAAGAGATTGCTTGAGCATTTGAAGTTGCTGTGAGCTGTGACACCACAGCACTCTACTCAGGGTGACAAAGTGAGACTCTGTCTCAAAAAAAGAATACAGAACTGGGGCGGCGCCTGTGGCTCAGTGGGTAGGGCACCAAGGGTGGCGGGTTCCAACCTGGCCCTAGCCAAACTGCAACAAAAAAATGGCCAAGCATTGTGGCGGGCGCCTGTAGTCCCAGCTACTCGGGAGACTGAAGCAGGAGAATCGCCTAGGCTCAGGAGTTGGAGGTTGCTGTGGGCTGTGTGATGCCACGGCACTCTACCGTGGGTGATAAATTGAGACTCTGTCTCTAAACAAAACAAAACAGAACTGGTCCTTAGACCTCTCTTCTTAAAAACTGTGGATCAGGATGGGGTAGGGTAACGAGGGAGCAGTAAGGGGGAGGAAGGAGAGGGATGGGGGTTCACGAGTATGGCACACCTCTTGGGGTGGGACATAATTATAAAAGGGATTTATCTAACAAATGCAATCAGTGTAACTAATTCTTTGTACCTTCAATGAATCCTAAACAATAAAAAAAAAAACAAACCTGGATTATTTTGGAAAACTGGAAAGTCCTCAACCTTTCTCTAATATCTACCCTAAATATCTCTTAGGGTAAGAGAGAGATACTTACTATCTCTTGTGCTGAGTTTTATAGAGATGAGCACATAATTGACAGAAGGGAGTGAGGAGGCCTCATATAGAAGCTGCAGGGGTAACCTTGGGTATCACCTACTCTTTCTGGGCTTCCCAATACAGGGTCCCTTACTAAACAGCACTTTCCCATAAGCTCTGACATGCCAGGGGACGTTTACTGCTTTGGAAAGGTTTCTGGTCAGGTTTCCCTCTTCCAGGACACTCATAATCCTATATCTGTGAGCTCTAGACTTCACCCAAGGCTTTGTAACTCCAGCTCACACACTAAAGGAAAACACACAGGACCATGGGAAAAATTTAGGGCAGCCATTTTTTTTTTAGGGCAGCCATTTTTTTCAAGATGGAAGATGATGTAACCACCAAGATGTCGTTTAATATCCTCCAAGGAAGGCAGAGTTTCTTGCAAATGGAGTCAGCTTCAAAGGAACACAAATGGAATCAAGACCCCCAAATATAAAATCCTGAAGGGTAGGGTGGACACAGAGCCCTCTCTACATTCAGACAGAGAGAACCAAGCCATCGAAGGCCTAGGCTCCATGAAATGCCTTCCCTGTCAGCAAAGGTTGCATTGGTCCTACCCACATTCAATCCCACTCTCCTTCCACATTCGCACATTCGGGAGCTCAGAGTTTTTTCCATTCATAGCAACCACACATTTAGAATCCTAGCTGCTCACCAACTCAAGATAGATCCCCATGGAAACCAGCATAAAGGGGAGGCAGAGATAAATAACTTCTCATTCAGTCCCTGGATGCATGCAAAGCCTCCTCCCTTCCCACCCTTGCAGTTAAGTGTCAAAAAAAGCTCTGTTGAATTTAATACATCCATTTTCCTGACTATGGAGCCTGGCAATAAGTGCCTGAGGCCACTGTTTCTAAGAGAACTTTCCCTAGAAGTCCTTCTACTATCAACCACCACCTTGGCAACTCAGGCTGCATAAGAGCAGGTTCTAAAGTTAGAGAGATCAAGATGGAGGCCCCATCACAAGGCTTAGATGTAGGGTGACCCTAAGCAAAGTACCTCAACTCCCTGGGCCTCAGTTTTCTTGTCTTTTAAATGGGTCTAATGTTATTTACCCCACAGTGGTAGTTATGGGGGTTAACTAACATAAAAATGTAAAGTATTTAGCACAGAGCCTGGCACTTAATAAGTGCTTAATAAATGTTAACCATTTTTATTATTAATTAGCTATTGGATAAGTCAGTCCCTTAATCTCCCTAGGTCCCAATTTTGTCATCTGTAAGACAGAGTGAGGTGGGGATGAAGTAGGACAACCCAGTTCTTGAAAATCCCTTCCACCTCAGATGTTTTATGAGTCTACACATGTGTTATTGGTGGAAGGCTGAGAAGAAAGTGGTATTACAGAGCTCTAAACATTTTCTGTCTTCGGAGTCTTCTACCTAACTCTTCCATGAAGGCAAGCTAGTGGTCCCAAGTTTCTTCTGGATAGTACCCAGGGAAGGGGAACTAGCAGTCAAACTCTGTGGCTCACCAGCTGACCTTACTAAGCTACAATTTTCACATCTGTCAAGTGGGACTACTTCGTGGGGTTGTGAGGATTAGATGAGTTTCCCTTTGTAAGCTGTTTAGCACAGTGCCTGGACACACCAGGCACTTGCTCAGTGCTGGCTGATAATGCTATAGAATCTGGAATATATGGGTTTACCCTGAAAGGCTGTGGTGCCACTCGGCAGCCCTGCAGGTGCTTGGAAGGCAGGGCCTGCCCCTAGCCTGCGTCTGCAGCGTCTTACCAGTCCAATGTTGAGAGAGTTGTTGTCATCTTCAGGCATGGGCAGGTACACGGCCAGGGCCACACAGTTGGCAAAGATAGTGAGCAAAATGATTGTCTCGAAGGGTCTGGTGTCAGGGTTAAGGAGAGCCTTTGACTGAGGCGTGGGATTTGCAGGGTTAAGGGGAAGAAAGTGCTGAGAGTCAGTCTGGACTCTGATGCCAGGCTGATGGGCAGGCTCCTGGCACTCTGCCCATGCTGCTAGTTCCCTATGCTCCCACAGGGGACCAGGCTCTCACCTGGAGATCTCGTCCCTCTCCTTGGGAGAAGGTAATCAGGACTCTTTGGGACTGCAAAGGCCCAGTACCTGGCTCAGATCTCCTCAGCATTTAAAGTCCAGGTTGTCTGGCACCCCTCTACTCTAAGTGCCTGCCCACGCCCTTTGCCCACTCTCAAATAGCCACTACTTCCTGAGATTCTAGTCAGGAAAAGCCCCAGGGGGCTCACCGAAAAGAGGGAGACTGGAGGGTGACACAGGTTAAGCCTAGGTACCCACAGAGCAGGGCTGGGAATGAAGGACAACAGAAAGGTGAAGCCTGAATGTCCAGAACCATGCACACACACTGGTGTGCACTTGCTCAGAGCAACTGACCCGCACCCCTCCCCAGACATACCCACCCCTCCACAGCCATTTCCAGAGGGTGCTGCAAGCCCGTGACTTTTTTGACCTGCTGACCCATTACAAAGTGAGTATGGCAGGAGCTCAGCAAATCAGGGACAGGGCACAGGCCCATGTATGTGTGTGTGTGTGTGTGTGTGTGTGTGTGTGTGTGTATGGTGTGCAGGCAGGCAGGCTATGTAGATGGGCCTGACTGAAAAATCCCATTCCCAGGTGGCACCCATAGCTCTGTCGTTAGGGTGCAGGCTACATACACTAGAGCTGGTGGGTTCGAACCCAGCCAGGGCCAGCTAGACAGCAACATTACATTACAACTGTAACAAAGAAATAGCCCGTCGTTGCAGCAGGGCACCTGTAGTCCCAGCTACTTGAGAGGCTGAGGCAAGAGAATCGCTTAAGCCCAAGAGTTTGAGGTTGCTGTGAGCTGTGACACCATGGCACTCTACCAAGGGTGACATAGTGAGACTCTGTCTCAAAAAAAATAATAATAATCCCATTCCCTTTCCAGTGTCTTCCAGTGTTAGAGAAGAAAGGATGGTCATGGGGGCAAGGAGCCCCCCTTCTCCTAGTAGGAGAAGGCCTGGACAAGCAGAGGATGGAGGAGGGGAGAACTCAAGGGGTAAAACCTGATCTGACAGAGAGAGGCAGAAAGGGAGAGGCCAGGGAGGGCTTGACGTGGCCTGATTGAGAGCAGCTGTGGGGAGCCGCACAGACTCTGACCCCAAATCATCTCCATTTGGCCCCAAGTTTCTCTGGTCCTTCCAGGGAACAGGTGGTAGGAGCCCAGGCTTCCGGAACTCTTCAGGAATATTTCAAATATTCCTGACCCTCACCCTTAGAACACATTAGATATAGGCCTCCCCTCCCTTCCCCAAATAACTAAGATATTTTCATCAGTCTTCTTCCCAGAGCTAATGTGAATACACCAAGGGATTGGAAATCCCTGTCCCCGCAGTGGTCTGTCTCAGCTAAAACAGCCAGGGCAAGTGGGTCTGTCTGGGGCCGCTTAGGGCAGGATCTTCCCTCTGGCCTATTCCTCCCCAGCTCTGTGCCCCACTGAGACTTACCCTCTGTGGAAACCTTCCCTTTACTGTCATCCTCAACCTCAGGCAAGCAAGGGTTTTCTCAAAGATGCCACCACTGCTTCTTTTTTTTCTTGCCCCACCATATTTCAAAATGAGATTTTTGCTTCAAAAACCTAAGTGACACCTATGATAGTGTGGATTTTGGCACCCTTGGGAACAGTCCCCATGAAATAAGGCCCTTCCACAGATGATCAGTGGGCATCTCTGGTTGTTGCCCAAGACTCCAGTTCTCCACTTAGGCCCCAGGAAGCCCCACCAATTCCTCCTCCTCCTCCTCCCCTCCTTAGTTGAGGGCCCCATCCCAAAGACTCCTCTTGCCACTCTGTAGTTCACCCCATTTTCAAGTCCCCCATCCTGACCCTTAAAGTGTGTGCTCTGACCACCCCCGCATCTCTCCCCAACATTACACGCGCTGACCAGGGCCCTGAAGGATACTTCCATTCCACGATGCTGATGCAGGCCTTCCTCAGGGGGTTCTGCAGGGTCAGGCAGAACAAGGCCCGGGGTGGCCTTGGCAGGATTTCGGGAACTGACTTCTTGGACTGTTTCTTCCTCAGGCCCTCGTCCTGGGGTGAAGATGGCTCCATGCCTTCCCTGGCACCCTGGCTTTCTCCTGCTCCCCCACCCCACTGTCCTCTCTTCCCTGTGTCCCCAGTGCCCCCACCCTGGAGACTGGGCCGGCTGAGCCTGTTGGGCTAAGGCTGCCCTGCTGAGCCAGACAGGGCAGGGGCGGGAGTGAGGGCAGGATGATTACTCTCACTGCTCCCAGGGAGTAAAATTAGCCTCCACTCGGCTCCCTGATGCCCAGTGAAGCTTCTAAGGCCAGGCAGCTGTCATTCCATCCACCCCAGCCAGTGACATCCCAATCTGTCCCCCTGAGGAGGGTGTGGAGGGGTGGGCGGAGAAACTTACACACAGGCGTGGGGTGGGGCTGAGGCAGTTGGAGACAGGATAGAAAGTTGCAAGGTTAGGGCAGTACGGTTTAGGAAGGGTACCCTGTGATATTGAACTTCAAACTGGCTTCCTCACACAGCCAAGCTCAGCTTCACAGCACCCGCACCTACCTCAGTACCTGCTGGATCAGGCCAAGATTCCTCCCACCCTCACCCACTAATGTCAAGGAAACAGTAACTCTCTCCACATGAGAATGGAAGGCTCTGGGAGCAATCTTGACTGTGCACACCTCTGACATAGCACCTCATATCCCGGCTGCAAGTGACCTGGCCTGGGAGTGAGAATGAGAAAGGGGCAGCAGGGTGGGTGAGGGTGGACAGTGATGTGCAAATGAAAAAACTCAACAATGCTTTTATTTGGTGCAACCACAGTGCCAGTGTACCCCAACCCTCCCTGCCCCCACCCCCTCACCTCAGGCTTACAAGCTGAGGGGAATAAAACGCAGTCCCTACCCAACCTCAGAAAAAACAAGAAGGACTCATGGAGGCACGAGGGAGAGGGTAATCACCCTCCATCAAGGAAGCCAGACAGTACCACCCAGGAGTACTCTCTGCCTCTTCTCTCTGTCATTCCATCCGGCTGAGCGCAAGTAAGGAGTGTGGCCTCCTATGCCGTCCTCTGAGTTCCTCCCAAGAGGGGCACGCGAGCTCCTAAAGAAGTTGCTAGTATTTGAGGCCATCTCGTGGAGAGCTGGGAGAGACCAGCAGAGACAAGACTGTCCCCAAAACGAGGGAGGGCAGAGCCACCTGAAAGGGAGCGTCTGGGGTTGTTCCGCTGCAGCCTGGAGGGGGCGAAGCGTGCACCCACAGCTGTCCCAGGCCCTGTCACTCTCTGTGCCCACTGACCTCCTCCAATCACTATCGTGCCCCTCATATGCCTGGCCCTGAACCTCTGACCCAAGCTGGTGGAGGGAGGAGGGTGTCATACACACTGGAACGCTGCGGATCTTCCAGTGTTAGGAGCCTGAGCCGGACCGCGGGTGACCAAGAAGCCCCACGTTGCTCCCGGTCCCACTCCTGGATCCCCCAAGCCGGGTCGGCTACGGGCCTGATCAATGGCTGGATTCCTCCGACTCAAAGAAAGGCGAGGAGGAGAAACAGGAGGACTCGGACGACTCCGGCACCAGGGTCGGGGGCGCCTGAGCCTCGCCGTCGCTGTGGCCGGGGTAGTCGGGTCGGGAGGCGGGAGGCGCGGGGAAGGGCCCGGCGCCGGGGAGGCCGCGGGCGGCTGGGGGCTGCGCGCCGTCTGGGGCGGCACTCAGCAGCTCCTGCAGGTACTTGATGTAGCGGATGGCGGCGCGCAGCGTCTCCACCTTGCTGAGCCGCTTCTCCGCCAGGGCGCCGGGGAGGTGGCCGCGGAGGCGCGCGTAACCCTCGTTGACACACTTGACGCGTTGGCGCTCGCGCTCGTTGCGCTTCTGAATGAAGGCGGGCTCGAAGGGGTAGTCGTAGACCCCGAAGGCGCCGGGAAACGGCACGTAGGGGAACACCCCAGCGTAGGCGTCGTAGTAGGGCAGCTCCGGGTGGCTAGGGTACAGCAGGAAGGGCATGTTGCCCAGTGGCTTGGTCGGGGGCAGGGGCGTCTGCCGGGGAGGGGTCGCGACGGCCAGCTGCATACAGCTGGGGGGGCCCATGGGCCTCCGCTCCATCAGGGTCCGGCAGAAGTTATTGTTCATGGCGCCCAGTGGAGCTGGACCCAGAGTGACCCTCACCGAATGGCCCCTGCTTGGGGTCTACACGGTCCCTGACTATAGGGGCAAGTCACATCGCCAGCAGGGCCTTGCTAGGGCCAGGACTTGCTAAGGCCTCCTTTCTCCTTTTAGGGCTTTCAAGGACTCTCTAACGCGAACCATAGCCCTGGACAAGTGTGGCCCCTCGCAGAAGCCAGACGAGTACCTTCTCAAATCCAGCCCGTGGCGCTGCGAAGCTCCGAGGGCTCTCGCCCTCTTCCACGGCACCCATGAGCAGGTCAGCAGACCTGCGCACCCGGCCTCCTCCTGCAGCCCAGCTCCGGGGCACTAACCCCCAGGCTCCATGCCGAGGTGGGGAGCAGCTACTGAGCCTTGTTCCTGGTGGCCTTTGGGATTCCCAGGCTGTCCCCAGCGCCCACCCTGACGGCTGCTGTTAGGAGTGCTCCAGCTCAGCAGAGGGAGTCCGAAGGAACGTTTCTAAAGAAGAGGAAAGTGAAAATATCAATTAGGAAAGGCCTGTATTATAGGTTTCTTTGTGTCACTCCCACCCTCAAACGGGATCATCCATTTCGTTGGGTAGGTAAGACAGTGTGGCAGCTGAAGAAGTGTAGATCTGGGATGCAAATCTTGTGTTCACACTTTAATGGTTGCCTGACCACCTTATGTTATGGTTTCCATATGTGGAGATAGTAAAAATTCCCTTGACAGGAGGTTAGTAGAATATGAGAAACACCTCCTACACGGCCTAGCTTATTAAAATGCCTAATGTCACTTCCTCTGAGAGTGGGAATTAAGTCTCATCACTTACACCTTCCAGGGCTTTCCATCTAAAAGGGGCTCAGAGTCTGCCCATTGAATCAGCAGTAGGAATCCCAGCGGCAACCACCAGTCAACCAAGTCTAACTCTTTATTGAAGGGAAATGTGTCTTTGACAGGAAACTGAGGTGTTGTTGGGATGTACAAAGCCTGGCAGAGGCAGTATGAGGCTGTGAACACTGGGCAAGCCCTCTCCAAGAGACAGGGAGGGGCCAGCTCTTTCCCTGATAGGGGGTGATCAGTGACAGATTCAGAGCCCTCAAAGTGTCTCCTGCACCCTTTCACCTTTGTCCTTTGTGCAGACTCTGAATCTGTTCCCAGCTAGCTTTGTCCTCTATGATGAATGCAAACCAAGAAAAATCAACAATGATTCTATGCATCAACTTGGATGTGTTCTCAGAGGCAAAAGCAAATGTATGTATGAGACATCAGGACAGATTCACATAAACCCCCCTTTTCTCAATAGCCTTAAAGGGCTCAAATTACTTTCAAGAGAAGGTTCTAGGAGAGCTCCCCCAAACAGACCCTCAGCTCTCTAGGTCAGTCTCCTCTTGATACTCTTTGCCTGTTCCTGACCTCACTTCACACCTTAGCTTGTGCTGACTCTGTAGCTTTCTCTGTGCTGCTCTGCATCACCAAATCCTGCTGCTTTAGATTCCAGTTCCTGCCCATCCTGACTGCCTGAGATTTCCAGCTTCCAGCACCGGCTTTCAAGGTTGTGCATTCAAAACCTTCCTAATGCCGCAATATATTTTCATTGTTAAAAAGGGGTCTGGACCCACAGGTTGAGAACTGCTGAGCTAGATTGTAAGCAACCAGAGGGCAGGGGATAGGCCTTTTATTTCTTAGGTAATACCTCTCAATCCCTTCACTCACATAAAGTGTGCTTAAAATCATTTTCTAGTAGTGCTTTTTTTTTTTTTGGTAAAAATTTGGAATCCAGACTGTAATCTCCCTGTGATCCCTATCTGTTCATATTTGATCTAGAGGTCAAAAGTTTATTTACATCTAAATGACAGTTTTAATAAACACAACTTAATATTTGTTCATGTTGATTCAATATTCATAACGTTATCTTTCTCATATACTTTTTTTAAAATGAAACAATTCAGAAAAGTAACTCAAACAGAGAAGCCTCCCAGTGGGTCCATGTATTTCCTGAGCCAATTCTGTCTTTACCATTAGAAAAGAACCAATAACCTGCCAGAGAGCATTAGGTAAGAATACACCCACAAGTAAATTGTGTTCTATTTCTTCATTGAATCCTCTGCCCCATTCCAGAAGCCTAGGGACATAGTGGCACATTTTTAAGTGGGATGTTATTCATTCAATAAATATGTACTGATGACCTTCCATATACAGGGACTGTTCTAGGTCCTAGGATAGGACAGTAAATAAACATTGTAGTGAAATAATAATAATACTGACAGTCATAGTTACCATTTATTACTTATGTGTGGGACACCCTCCTAAGAACATTACATGAATCATCTCATTGGCTTCTCATGCAATTATTTTGTAGTGGGTGTTAATATTATCTAGTTTTTCAAATGAGAAAAATGAGACTTAAACAGTTAGTAATTCATGAACTACTATAATAAATGCTAATCAACCACACTCAGTCTCCCTCCTCTTCCTCCAGTATTTCTCCTTGTGGCTTCACATCTGATGAAAGGATCGGAGAAGTTTGCAGTGACCTGACAAAAAGATCTTATTAAATTAAATTGCTGTAGATTAAAATTATTATGCTATTCTTTAGCTTCTGCTCTCGTAAGAGAGATACTGCAGGTCATCTTGGTTATCCATGGGGAGGTTAACATCTCATTGAAGATGTTCTTAGGAGAGTTTTGTTGCTGGGAAGATGAAAATTGGGGTGTAATTAGACTGAGCCAAGCATCAGAAGCTGTACCCCTGGAAGCCTGATGAGAAACCTGCTTGCCTGAGTTCAGAAACTGAGCAGAGCCTCGGGGCAGCCCCAGTTGTCAACAGCGCCACAGTGTGGTAATGAGAAGCAATGGCAGTAAGCCGGCTGAAATTCTAGGTCCTGACCCGGTTGGGTGGAAGTCATAACTTCCTGTTAGAACTCCCCTTGGGGACTATGAAAATTCAGGTATAAGAGAGAACTCCCAAGGAAAACTGTCAACATCTACTAATTTTTCTCCCTGAGTTTGTGAAGCAATTCACATCACTTAACTATCTTTATATACAGGTCCATAAAATGCAATTACGTATTTTGTTATTTGTTTTGAATTTTTTTTTAAAAATAGCACATTGTATCATTACTAGGCAACTTACTAGATAAAAGTGTGGTTCTTAAATAGTGAGTAGGAGCTCTTCCTCCATACATTAACCCTCCACCCCCATGACTGTTGAAAGAATCTAACCCATGGACTGCCTTAAGTAGGTACATGCTATTAGCTGTAGGCATTCTGCCTGCCTTTTCAAGGGGTCCTAGCTCTTCTCTGCAAGGAGTACTCCTGCCCCCAACAGCACCCATTCCTCACTAGCTCTGCCCTACTCTAGTTTTCTGTGCCCTGGGGAGCAGCTGAGCAGATGTTACCTGACATTCTTCTACAAGCTCTCTTCATGGTGCAAACCACACCAAGCTTTCCCTTTTATGTCCATGCTATGAGCACAGTTGTGCCTGTACAGTTTACTGAGAGTCACTACCATCAAATACTGTGCAAAGAACTTTATAGCTCTCAAATCTGACTTGCAGCAGAGAAGTTGCTGGTGGGGTCTCCCAGGACTTGTTCCTAATACCTTGTCGCTTTTATTTGTGTAGCACGTAGTGTTTGCCCATCAGTATTAGCCCCTCATAGCCACATACCGCCAGAGGCTTTTAGTGTCCACAGGGCTGGCACATTATCATAACTTGCTATTGATGGCTTCATATGTGTCACTGGCTGATCCCTGTCCAGGCCTCTCCCCCGGGTGGCTGGTGTTCACCCAGCTCCTCCTCCCCTATTCCCAGCCCTATACTCTGCATGACCAACTGGCATCCTGAAAGCTCTCTTCTCCTAGGGTTCTTCCTGACATTGCCCCGACCCAGGCTGTAAACTGTAAGAGGAAGAGCTATGTTGTACTTTTTTGAAACACAGTATGTGTTTCAACAAATATTTGTTGAATGAAGCCCTGGGGAGGTTCATCTAGCAGAGGCAGATGTGAATCTGGAACAGACTGGCCTATTTACACATTTCTACCTTTCTAGCATTTCTCTCTGTCTTCACTAAGACAGGGCCAGAGTTGAGAGCCTGAGGTCAGAAATTGGCTGAACGTGTCCCTTCCAATAGGGAACCCATGGCTGTGGAGGACACTTTGAGGAAAGCGAGTGCTTCTCTGACCACTCTGGGAGAGTTCTGACAGTTGATCAGTTCAGGATGGTGCTTTTTGGTAGCAAGGTAAGGAGCAGTTAAGATGTGCCCACTGACTCACATTAGCACTTATGGCTCCTCAGCCGTAGATAGCCATCTCTTCTACCTTAGGTTTTGAAAGGTTTCTTGCTTCCAAGAAAGCTGTGTGCAGCCTCTTTCACCAAGAGAAAAGCATCATGGAGCTCTGACCTGGGCTGACCATACCAAGCCCTCAAACAGGGTGGAGAAAGGAGGGCTCATGGGGTTAGGAGCCTGCTGATGCTGGATGCTTTTTCTGGTGTTCTGCTTTCTTATCTCACTAAATCCTCTCATCTGGGAAGAGGTAGGTATTATTGTTCCTATTTTAAAAGAGGAAACTGAGGCTGGTTGCATAGCCTGGTTGCAATTTATTAGAGTCTGGATATTCAAGGACCTTCTTAGCTGGGCAGCGGTCCCTTGCATTTTTTTTTTTTAAGTTGTGATTATTATAGGTTCTCCTAGGAGCCAGAGCTGGGTGAGGGGCTTGGTCCTTCTTAATTCCCTGACTATAATCTTGCATTTGCAATACTAGGGAGTCACAGGAAGATGTTCCTAGAGTCAGCTACACCATTCCCCAGGAAAAGTATCATGCCTCTACCTCCTGACCCCCCAGGATGGTGGGAGGAAAACCTCAGAGCACCTCCCCCGCTCAGGAGTCCCCACATGAAAAACATCCTGAGAAGCAGAAGAACGTGGGCTTTAGGTCAATCTCACCTAAGTGAATCCTGGCTTTCCCCTTACTGTTAAGTAGTCTTAGGCCAGTTACTGATTTCTACAAGCCTCATTTCCCTCATCAGCAAAATGGGGGTAATTTTACCTACCTTAGAGATTATTATAAAGTTATATATGTGAGCGGAATTCTCATCACAACTTGTGATGTCGGGACTGATAGTATCCCCATCTTACTCATGAGAAGACCAAGGCACAGAATGGTTAAGCAACTTCCCTCAGGTCACACAGCTGGTATGTGGGGTTCATATCCAGGCAGCTGTCATCTCAAGTAAGCACCACTCACTATACCCAGCAGAGACCAATCCTACCAGAGGTAAAAGCAAAAGGCAGGCATTCTCAAACTACGGCCCGCTGGCCGCATGCAGCCCTCCTAGGACATTTATCTGGCTAGCCGGGTGTTTTTGCCGCTGCTGCCTGTTCTGCTTAGCAGCCAACTCATCCTGGGGCCTGCAGTCCAGCCCTCCAATGGTCTGAGGGACAGTGAACTGGCCCCCTGTTTAAAAAGTTTGAGACCCCTGGCAAAAGGAGTTGAAAGGAGAAAGCAAAAACATGCAGCACAGTGTAAAGGTAAGAGTACCATGTTCCTGCGTTGGCTGTGCCCCTGACTTCCCCAAAATTAGCATGTGTGGACAGTAATGGGTGTTCAGTCTACTAAGAGGTCAGTTTGAAGATCAAATGAGTAAGTTGGTAAAACTACTCTGTGAATTGTAAAATTCTAGACAAATATCAAAAGAGTATTATTGTTTTTCTGTGATTCCTTTTTTTTTTAAAGCAGCCACCCATCAGGTGACACCCTTTACCTGTTTGAAGGGTAAAAGCAAAAAGTGTCAAAATGATTTCTGGGTGTGGTGGCTCACGCCTGTAATCCTAGCACTTGGGAGGCTAAGGAGGGTGGATTGCCTGAGCCCACGGGTTTGAGACCAGCCTGAGCTAGAGAGAGACCCCATCTCTAAAAATGCTGAGCATTGTGGCAGGCGGCTATAGTCCCAGCTACTTGGGAGGCTGAGGCAAGAGAATTGCTTGAGCTGACCAGTTTTAGGTTGCTGAAAAACTGTGGCCCATGAGGCCACAGCACTCTACTGAAAGCAACAAAGTGATATTCTGTCTCAAAAAAAACAAAGAATGATTTCTCAAATATCCTTCCAAGCCTAGAGAGACCTTTGAGGAAAGCTCATTCTTGCATTTATCACCAAGGGATTTGTTAGATTTACCTTTAGGAACAGTGAAAGCTGGAATTTGGAGTGTGCTTGGACTAGAGAATAATAACTAACCCTCGTATAAGACTTCATGCCAGTCACTATTCTCTTTCTATCTCTCTCTCTTTCTCTTTTTTTTTTTTTTTGCAGTTTTTTTGCCGGGGCATATGGGGCTGGGGCCCTACTCCTTTGAGCCACAGGCATTGCCCTCTCTCTCTCTCTTTTTTGAAACAAGTCTCACTCTGTCACCCTGAATAGAACGCCATGGCATCATAGCCCACAGCAACCTCAAACTCTTGGGCTCAAGTGATCCTCTTGCCTCGATCCCCTGAGTAGCTGGGACTACAGGCGCCTGCCACAACTTCCAGCTAGATTTTCTATTGTTAGTAGAGATGCTTTTGCTCAAGCTGGTCTCTAACTCCCGAGTTCAAGCAATCTACCCTCCTCAGCCTTCCAGAGTGCTGGGATTACAGGCATGAGCTACCACACCCAGCACTGGTCTCAATCACATACACACAAAACACAGTCACACACAGTAATTTAATCCATACTACAAAATAGGTACTACTGTATAGATAGGAAAACAGAGACACAGAGGGGTAAAGTGATTTTCTCAAAGTCACACAGCTGATAGATGTTGAACCAGACACTCATCTTATCCTGTGCAGGGATGAGTCTTTCATAGCCCAGAAGAATAAAACTGAGGTTCATAAAAGAGAAAGCCTATTCCTTACATTATTTCTACCACTCAGTCCTCACATTGCCCCCTGCTGTCAGTTGCATGCAAAAGTAAAGGAAGAAGCTATGGGACAGGACCCAGGATACCTGGACTCTTATTTCAAAGCTGCTAACAAGTGCTAATGTGACTCCATGGACAAATCTTACCATAAGATAAAACTGTTTGGCTTGGCGCCTGTGGCTCAATCGGCTAAGGCGCCAGCCACGTACACCTAAGGTGGCGGGTTTGAATCCCCAGCCCGGCCCGCCAAACAACAATGATGGCTGCAACCAAAAAATGGCCGGGCGTTGTGGCGGGCACCTGTGGTCCCAGCTACTTGGGAGGCTGAGGCAGGAGACTTGCTTGAGCCCAGGAGTTCGAGGTTGCTATGAGCTATGATGCCATGACACTCTACCCAGGGGGATAGCTTGAGGCTCCGT
>CAUYQV010138514.1:0-11160 GCA_963574575.1 Galagoides demidoff
CAGACAGGAGACAGGAGACGAGAGACAGATACAGGACAGACAGGAGACAGACAGAGACAGACACAGGACAGACAAGAGATGGGAGACAGACAGAGACAGACACAGGACAGACAGGAGACGGGAGACAGACAGAGACAGACAGAGACAGACATAGGACAGACAGAAGATGGGAGACAGACAGTCAGACACAGGACAGACAGGAGACGGGAGACAAACAGAGACAGACACAGGACAGACAGGAGATGGGAGACAGACAGAGACAGACACAGGACAGACAGGAGATGGGAGACAGACAGAGACAGACACGGGACAGACAGGAGACAGGAGACAAGAGACAGATACAGGACAGACAGGAGACAGACAGAGACAGACACAGGACAGACAGGAGACAGGAGACGAGAGACAGATACAGGACAGACAGGAGACAGGAGACAGACAGAGACAGACACAGGACAGACAGGAGTCAGGAGTCAGGATGGCAAAGACTGACAAGCTGATGGCTGCAGCCAGCACCTGAGCCGGGGAAACAGTTTTATTTACACAGTATCTTAATCAAGGTTGCTTAAATCTTAACACATGGGGTAGAGATCAAACTTAAAGAGGAAAAACTGTACTTGCCAATAACAAGGAAATTCCACATGGGCTACATGACTTCTGGCAGCTGAAAAGATTGTTGTTAAAGGAGGAGAAGTGTTTGGGGGTCCCCTGAGCATTTCCCAGGCTGTGGGGGCCCCCACAGTCCACTCCCCATAGTCATCCTCTATTTCATTATTTGTATGGATAGCAAAGATTCTAAGAATGCGCCATTCACATAAACAAAACTGAAGTGGGGCAGCACCTGTGGCTTAAAGGAGTGGGGCACCGGCTCCACATACCAAAGGTGGCGGGTTCAAACCCTAGCCCTGGCCAAAACCACCAAAAAAAAAAAAAAAAAAAAAAGAAAGAAAAGAAAACAGAAGTAGCAATGGCTGAATGTCCAGAGTGCTGCCTTCAAAAAGAACTTAGGTGTTTAAATTTAACAGGTTATATATGATGATAAATATTTTGGCTAAGCATGTCTATGAAACCTGAGTTTATTTCCTTCTAATAAATCTTTGGCCAATAAAGATCTCAAATTTTAAAATGTAACTTTGTGGAATAAGCAATCCATTTGAAGTTCTAGTTTGTTATCAGGTACCCTCAAAACCAAGACAGAATTCCAGTTTGTGTCCTAGCTATGAAAGGTTTGAACGCAGTGACCTCTCAAGTCCTTACTAATGCCATCACCATGTTTTTCTATGAATCTATTTGATGCAAGTGAGACAGTAATTTGGACTAATTGAAGTGTCTGTAGTTACTGCTTTAAATTACTGACCCACAATGTGACCAAGGAAGTTAATGAAACGGTTAATGAAGGACCTTCAGTTCCCCCCTCCCACAATCACAGTTGTCTGCACAGAAGGCTACGGAGAATAGGTAAACACACAATGGAGATTTCAAAAGGAATTTAAAATAATTCTGCTGAATGAGCTATTACATGTGCTATTTAAAATTTACGTAGCATTTCACAATCATTAAATACACTACTAATAGTTTCATTAGAAGTTAATCAACCATGCTCCTTGGAACACTTGTGCATGTCAGAGATTATGAAGGGGTTTAAAATAATCCTTCCCTAAGAATATGAAAGTATTGAGTGTAGAGGTGAAGAGAGAACTGCGGGCCTGCTGCTACCCCGGGTCACAGACTGTGTGAATTCGCCCTCCTGACTGACCACCTCCCAGTGCCCACGGGTCATCCTGTTCACATTTCTGTAGAATGCTGGCTCAAAAAGTTAAAAATTTATACTATTTTTACAACCTTTCAGAGAGAGTCCACAAACTGTCCTAATAATAATTCATTCTAAAATGTAACCTTTCTAGTTACAAAGAAATTATTTTTATGTCAAACATAAATTATGTCCCTCAGCAGTGCTTTCTTGGAGGAGGTAAACTACCCCAGGCCACTTTTCCTGAGGGTCTTCTTTGCTCATACCTCCTGTAGCACTGTCCTATATTAAACATTGTGATTGGTGTGCCAAGATCTTTAAAATCAGGCACCATATTCTAATGATCACTAGCCCAAGGGACTGGCAAGCTGCAACCAACAGGCCAAATTTACCCATGGTACTAAACGGAGTTTTAGTGGAACACAGCCTTGACCATTCACTTACAAGTTTAAATAGTGTTTAAAGTGGATGACGTGCTCGCATCAAAAACTCTATGGGCTGCAAAGCAAAACATATTTACTCTCTGGATCTTCACAGAAAAACCTGTGCACCCCCAAGCTGGACAGTGAAGTTGTTTAAAATGCATACTTATAACTTTCACTGAAACTGTACAAAAGCAAAGCATGTGACCAAAACCTGTGTAGATTTGCAATATTCTGAAATAAAAAATTAAATAAAGGAAAAGAGAAAAAATGCACAATTACTTTAGTTTTCATCTTACTTGTGGAAAAGCAGGGCCAGAGAAGTTTCATCACTTAATTTCCAGTATTTTTAGACTCTTTCTTTCTACCATAACCTGGGATCTATTATGCCCAGGGTAATACAACATCCTAAAATATCGGTGGATGGCAAACCCATCGGGTGTCATACAAGATGCTCAATGCAAGTTGGGGATCGGTTTCCATTATCAGCTCCAAGCAGAGAAACCCTTTTCATCAAAAAGCATTAAAATTTCCTCCACAATCAGGGTACACAGGAATACAGAGATCCTCAGAATTCTCTCTGTAAAGCCTCACCCCAGGCCAGCCTTTCCCAGCATGATGTCACCTCCCCAGGAGCCAATCTATCTATTCTCCTTCCTTAGCTTAAGGGTGCACATCTGAGGAGACCATATCAAATGCTTCCAACTGAGGAAAGTCATAAATAAACTAAGCGGGCTGGATGGAGGCTGCAGGGCACAGTGTGAGCTGGGCGACTTGAGTGCATGTGGTTGCACAAATATGTTAGTATAGACCTGCTCCAACTGGCGGCTGTGCAGTACCGTGGGCCCAGAACAGACACTTTCCCCTCCAAAGGAAACTGAAAAATCAAGATCCAAATTTCTTAGTACCTGTTAGGGGTTATGCTTGTAAACTGCAGAACACTGGCCCTGTGTCCACCCAAGGCCGCAGAATCCTTCACATGTGCTTGGCAATCGAGGTACGTCTTTGGAGGAGACCTCAATTAAATATCCTGTTTCATTTATTCATTTTTTAAATCTCCTGTTTTATAAATGAAGCTGAAGTTTAGAGAAGTTAAATTATTAGTCTAAGATTACCCTGAGTGTAGCTAGTCTAGGGTGACAATTCTAGTCCTACTTTCAACACACCACTGCACAAGTGCTCCCTAATTTACAGCACTCCAAGGCACCCACCGACAATCTGATAGAAGTTAAGGACCCTTTCAGGGCAAAATGTAAACGCCCAAAAAAGTGGACTCATAACATAAGGATTTCATGCACTCATGAGGCTTATCTACACGCATGCCCTCTGCAGGGGTAAATGGATACCAGGTTTAGTGGGGGGTTTTTGTTAATCCATAATACTATAATTACATCATATTAAAATAATCAAAAGCCTTTACACCATTCCATAAGGCATAGGTTTCAGGGACCACTTCCTTCATTTATCAGGCCATTATGTCACCTCACTCCACAAGAGCAAATCTCTTAGACAGGACACGTCCCCAAATTCATAATTGTGGTTACAGAACATTATTGGTTATAATTTAAAATGATCAGTACTTTTGTTCATATAACTTATAATCTCTTTTGGAATAAATTATCATTTAACATCAACCATCCTAAAAGATTTGAGAAACTCTCCCTTCTTGGACACATTGACTTGCATTTATTTTCAAAGACATCTTGCTAACTAGCTTCATCTGGGCAAAGTCAGCGCCCCGTCCCTGCTCTCAGCACCCCTTGTTGCCCTGCTGGGGACCTTCTGTGTCTCCTGCTGTACTGTAGTCATCTGAACACGGCACGGTATCTTACGCCCTGAACACAATGTCAACACCTCATTAAAGTTAGATGAGTTGACACCACCCTCCCAAGGCAATCACCCAGCCGAAGTTAAGTTGGCGGCTCCATTTAAAAAATTATAGCAGGTATAGGCAAGATACGGGCAGTATTTTGGCACTTGGTTTCTTTCATAACTTTTTTATCTTAAAGGAAATAAAAGGCAAATAACTAATCTCGAAAACCATTTCTTCATAGAAGGAGCCTAGAGGATTAGCATAGAAGGAAGAAAGTCAGGAACCAGTCCCAAAGTGGGGACCAAGGGGACACAAGTTCATCATGGAAGAAAATTTCTACGTTCATTCATTTTTCTTGAAGATCCCCAACTTCCCTCAGGACGGCAGGTGGACAGGCCACACAAACCAATTTCCCTGTTACGTCAGACAAGAAACTCAACCCAGAACACTCTCTCAGGTTTACAAATTATTTTACATCATTTGAAATAAAGAAGACAGGCAAGTTGTTTTAAAAAGAGAAGATCAGGTTTCAATAAAATTAGGAAACTATGAATTTTGTTCCACCCATGGTATTCCAAACATGAAAATAATAAATCAAAGTTTTGTATATTTTCCTGAATTAGCTTTTTAGAGAAGTTTACTTTGAAGGCAAATTTTACACAATCTCAGGTGAAAAATTATAGAGAAAAGCATGCATAGATTATTGGCAGGTTCGACACAATTATTAAGCATCTACCTTACACAATGCACTGTGTTGTGGGGAATACAGACACAGGGTCCTCTTATTTGGGGCAGGCAAAGAACTGTAAAAGTCCATAGGAACCACCTTAAAAGGCTAACACTGGGCAAATTTGGGAGAATTCAAACATCAAAATAAATCATGAGAGTGAAGGATTAGGATGCCCTGGCCAAGCATCTCTCAGTCCACCTCAATACAAACAGACAGACAATGAACATTCTTCACTACAACAAACTACAAGAAAAAATGTAGAAGGAAAAATTAGAAAAATCAGCATTTGGCAGAAACTATCAGTAGACACTAACATCAACAAGTAAAAGTTTGAGAAGCAAGAGATTATTTCCATTGTCTAAAAATATTTCTGCATTAGGTACTAATTAGAAAGATAGAATAGTACCTTTGGTGAAACCTGGCAGACGCCACCTTAACCAAGTGATAAAGCACACATCCCGGGGAGCAGGACTCAGCCTCAGACGCCTCCTGATACGATGCCCTGAGAACAGGAGGACAAGGAAGTTCACAAACTCATCCTAGAAACAGGGCCACCACTTCACCGCTGAGTGTCACTGCAGCCACCTGCAAAGCCCTCCCCTCGGGAGCCAGCCAGCACCCAGCCCACCCTTCAAAGAAACTTGGGAACTCTTTCAGAAATGGCCTTCAGAGCTGTCCCTGTATTACCCTTGGTGTGCTGAATTTCATCAAAATGTCTTCTTTTCAATATTTCCTTTATCTTTGGGTAAATAAAAACAGGTATTGGTGGCCAGATCAGGTGAGTAGGGAGGGTGTTCCAATACTGTTATTTGTTTGCTGGCTAAAAACTCCCTCACAGACAGTGCTGTGAGAGCTGGTGCACTGTTGTGATGTCAGAGCTGTGAGTTGTTGGCTAGGATTTCCCTGCTTCCCGATGTTTGCTTGGTCTGCTGTGCTTCTGAGTCAGCTGATGATTCTGATGCACGATTGGATGAATATTTGCAATTCTCATCGGTTTACTGGGTGCCCTGACCTCTCTTCCTCAGTGTCGCTTTCTCTCCCCTCATTAAAACATTTAATACATTTGTTCAAGGCCATTTTCTTCATGGTGTTTCTCTGTCAGCCTGGACCACAGTGTCCTGATGTCCTATACAGTTTAACAAGAAATTTACAGATGTTTGTTTGTTGCTCTAGTTCAAGCTCTGTCCTTCTCACCACAGCACACAAGAACACACAACAATAATGAATACCACTCAGTAAGACATTGCCACATGCAAACGTGAACCCAGCTGTGAGACACTGATGGACGCAGGTGTGAAACCTGGCAAGTCTGCCATCTTAACTGTCAGACCTCATACAACATCATTCTTGTTATAATACATACCCATAATATTTTATAAATCTATATCTTAAAATATTTAAAAAACCCGTTTTCCAGATTAATGCATGAGTTTTCCAGATCCACGTGCAAGTTTTTCAGAGTAAAACAGGAGTTTTCCAGAGCTATGCAGGAGTTTTGGTTTTTGTTTTTTGTTTTTGTAGGGGCAGAGTCTCACTTTTATCTCCCTCTAGAGTGCTATGGAGTCACAGCTCACAGCAACCTCCAGCTCCTGGGCTTAGGTGATTCTCTTGCCTCAGCCTCCCGAGTAGCTGGAACTACAGGTGTCTACCACAACGCCCAGCTATTTTTTTGTTGCAATTTGGCCAGGGCCAGGTTTGAACCTGCCACACTCGGTATATGGGGCCAGTGCCCCTACCCACTGATCCACAGGAGCCACCCATTATGCAGGAGTTTTTCAGAGTAATTCAGGCCCATTCCATATTACAAAAACCAACAAGATGTAACAGAATACAATCCAAGCTCTGAAATGTTCTTTTACTAAAAAGGGCATTTGGCTAATTGATAAAAATCTGAATAAGGTCTATAGATAACAATATTCTATGCATATTGATTTTCTGACTTTGATAATAATCCACTGGGTATATAAATAATTAATTTGTTCTTAAGAAACACCCACTGAGGCTGAATGTAGTGTCCCATCCCTGTAATCCCAAGACTAAATGAGTCCTAGCTGAGAGGATCACTTGAGGCCAGGAACTTGAGATTAGCCCGCGTGACATAACAAAATCCTGTCTCTACTTTTTTTTTTTTTTTAATTAGCTAGGCATGTAGTATACATCTGTATCTGGATCCCTAGCTCCTCGAGAGGCTGAGGCAGGATAACCACTTGCGTCCAGGAATTTGAGGTTACAAATGAGCTATGATTAAGCCACCGGACCCTGGAATAGGTGACAGAGAGACTCTATCTCTTAAAAAAAGCAAAGAAAGGCCCATCGAAGGGCTTAAGTCACAACATCAGGCCTGTAACTGACTCTTAGCAATTTAAAATATATAAATAAATGCCTATGTATCTCTGTATGTGTGTGTATAAACACACACACAGACACACACAAGTGCAGATATACCTGCCTCAGTTTTAATCAGCGGTTGTCTTTGTTCCTAAGCTGATTTGAAGATAAACAAAGACTTTTTGTGTGTGTTTACCCTGCCTCCTGTTTGTTAGTAGTTCAGAAATAGTAAGCAAGCAAAAAGTAGAGCAATTCCAGCATCACACAAAGCAGCAACCTTGGGTTTATGGTACGACAGAAAGTCCTGAGTTACTAAAGGGAGACAGCAAATTTGGTTTGTATCAAACTTCCCCGTTTTCTATTCTAACCCACTGTTTTGTTTTCAATACAAAAAAAGAGAAATCTATACACCCTGTGGATATATAAAAATATATGGATAATTTAAACCAATTTACGAAGGCAAGAATCCTTACCCCTCACCCTACCAGTCACTTAAAATATATATATAATAACATGCCAGTATAGAAAGCTCTCATCATTTTGAGAGCATCTAATCTCCCCTACTTCTAATTTCCTATGAAGATGGTGCCCCCCCCCGTTAGATGAAATTGTGCATTTGGTATTACCTCGGAGGTAGGACCCACTGGTATTGTTATGTCACACTAAGGGCAGGAAGGGAGAGGGTTTTCCATTACCCACCCTCTGGGAGCCTGTTAGGCACTTGCTTCAGGCAGCTTGAATTGTGAACAAAAAAGAAGAAACTTCTGGAAGCCAGACTCCTTGCAGTAGCAGTCACCATCTGCAAACCAGACTTCGGCTGCTGACTGTGGTTCCTGCTGCCCCCGGAGCTCTCTGGCTTCTGCAAATTTTCTATCTCTGAATCCCTCTTCCCAAAAATGAGCCTGCCCCTTCCCTCCTCAACCAGCCACTCAGTGAAATCCTTGGGCTTAAAATAACCAGCCAATTTCTGTTGCTCAGAATCAAGAATAAAATTCCAACTGACAAAAAAAGTTATTAGAGTTCCTAAACTCTCAATTTAAAATAAGTTTCTTCTAACTCTACTAATAGGAGCCCAACAGGGGTCTGTTTACATATGAGCAAATCTCTCCAGGCACTTGCAAGTGTGGAGGGAAGATTGCCTTCTCCTGTGGCCATGGCCTCTCTGGCTATTTGGAGATAGGCTTCCATACAGATTAATTTGTACAAGAGGCAATTAAAGCTAAGTTCTTTTGATGTGCTGGAAGGTGAGATAAAGATGAAAAACTACCTGACTCTCCCTAAATTTGCTAAAACATCTTAATTGAACATGTGGCTGTTTCCAGAGACCGTCCACCTGGTAGAGGCTTTTTCTATCTGGAGAAGTTACAATCACCATTGGCAACCTACATACGCTCACGAATCGGCTTCCAACACGTCCTCCGAAAATACAATTTCCTTCTCTAGACGACTTTTTCTTCTATCAGAAAGAAAAGTCTTTGTTTTTCTGAAGCAACTGGATTTCTTACTAAAAGTTTTAGTCACTTTTTCTTTATGAATGCAGATTGGAAAGTAATTGAAAATGCTGCTCATTATAGGTAAGTGATCATATTCCCGTCAGCAGCAAGTAAATAAAAGGATGTTAATGGTTATGGAGTGCGGGAATAAGGAGCCCATTTGATGGTGAAACAGGAGCATCAGTGTGGTGGTACAGAGCTCCTGAGCTGGTGACAGGGTCAAAGGCGTCCCTCCTGCAAAGGTCCCAGGAGCCCGGGCTGTGAGTGCAAATGTGGGCTGTCTGCGGCTTGGAACCACATTCATTGGCCGTAATCTGCCCAAGGTACATTTCGTGATAATTATGCCGTGATATTGTTTTCTATCTCCATCTACACATTTGAAGAGTTAGTAATTGTTGAAAAGAATTTACATCAAAGAGGTTTTTTTTTTCTTCAAAATATCAGTCTGAGTGAGTCAACTCTTGTGTGATCTTGGACAGCCCTTCCCTGCCCTGAGGACACACGGAGGCCCTGGTCTGGCATATGAGACCCCCACAAGCTGCCTGCTGTTAGGTTTGCATGCTCTTTGCCCACCATTTCCTTTCCTGCACCTTGTACCTTTCCACTCTCAAAATTTCACACGCTACTCTCCCTGTCCTGGGTCCTCTGCAGCCCCCCAGCTCCCTCAAGGCCCCTCGTTTCTATCTGTTCAACATCTGTTCAGGAGTCAAGACCTGACTCCTGTGTCCAAGCATCAGGAGGACAGAGGGAAATAAAACTAAAAGAACGACGTGAAATTCATTTATAGTAGGCAGTAAATTAATGACCATGGTCATAGAGAGTGTCCTGTGTACTAAGCACTGTTCCAGGCTGGGAATGTGGCATGGAACAGAGCCCAAGAAAACCCTCCGCCTTCATAGAGCTGGCATCCGAGGAGTACAGATAAATGAAATAAATAAATGGCATAGTGGGCCGGAAAGTTGTATGTGCCCAAGGGGTGAGAAGCTGTACAAGGTAAAGAGGATGGAAAGAGCCAGGGAAGCAGCTGTAATTCTAAAGACAGCCCAGATAGCCTCCAGCAAGAACCCACTATGTGACGGGCCAGCTGGCCATGCGGACTTTTAGGGGAACAGTTACAGGAGCAGCGAGGGAAGCTGAGCAGGAGCAGGGCAGGGCCTGAGGAAGGAGAGTGCTGAGCCCACGTGAGGGACAGCAGAGGTGGCTGGCAGAGAGCACGGGAAGTGGAGAGTCAGGGCAGCTCCTCTGGCTCAAAGGAGTAGGGCGCTGGCCCCATATGCCAGAGGTGGTGGGTTCAAGCCCAGCCCTGGCCAAAAATAAATAAATAAATAAATAAATAAATAAATAAATAAAATAAAATTTAAAAAAAGAAAAGAAAAAAAGAAAGTGGAGAGTCAGCAGGAGCACATGAGATCAAAGGGGCCAGTGAAGACTCCCACACGTGGTGGGTCAGCGGGGAGTCCCGCGGCGTCCATCAGAGCAGGAGCGTGGTCTCCCTGTGACCCCTCCAGCGTTGCTCTCACCTCTTTGCAAGGAGTAAAAGGAGAGCAGAGGTGGGGCAGGAGCCGCTGGGGCGCCGGCAGTAACCAGAGCGACACAGCGGCAGAGACCGTGGTGGAAAGCCATAGGTTCTGGACATAGTTGGAACACAGAACTAGAACCGAAAGGATTTTTTTAACTGGGCATAGGGTATAAAATAAAAAGAGAAGTTGAGGATGGCACCTAGAGTTTGGGGAGGAAAGGTTGTTACTGCTAAGGAGGGAACCCCAGTAGTGGTGAGTTTGGGAGGAAGATGGGGGCTCAGCTTCGGAGATGTCAGGGCCTGGGGAAAATGGCCTCTGAAGACAAATTTGGCTCTAAACACACTGGGGTCCGTGAAAATGCTACAGGCAACTCAACCCTTATTTTCACAGGCAACGTCATTCCTATTTTGTTCAAAAGGAGGCAAACTTTATCCTGTTAAACTAATTCAAGAACAAGATTAAGGGTGAGTCCTAAATAAATGAGGCACTGATTTTTATATCAAAACAAATGGCAAAAACAAGTTCTGGGGACACTGGAAGTGAAGAAACCAAACCACTCCCTTGTTGAATCATAGAAAACGGTCTACTCAGCTCTGTCATCTGTGCACGTGAAAAGTAGGATATAAGCTTCTAGGAATCCTTGGGATTCCAACAGAAAATACGATTCAGATCTAACCACCAGGACCTTCTTTGGCCAATTCTATCATACTGCCTTTGAGAACTGTGACACCCAGGACAAAGGGACCACGGAGACCTTCTGTCCAAACACACCACAGGTGTGGAGTCTCAGGACTCAGACACAAACACCTGCACCACACAGTAGGATTTGTATTCTACCCTACCTGATGATTTATACCTAAAGATGGATTTTGTTTATTTGTTTGTTTGTTTTGCAGTTTTTGGCTGGGTTTGAACCTGCCACCTCTGGTATATGGGGCCAGCGCCCTACTCCTTTGAGCCACAGGTACCTCCCCTTAAGATGGATTTTGTTTTCCTCTGGACAACCTGCCTGTCAGTCAACAAAGCTGTCATCACCTAAAAAGTCAGATCCTACAAATACTTACGTGATAAGACCTCGATCATTTCTCAAAATGGCAAATTATCATA
>CAUYQV010138515.1:0-19906 GCA_963574575.1 Galagoides demidoff
TAACTGTAAATGGGCTAGGAGGGAAAATCCTCCATGTGTCCCAAGAAAGAAATAGGAAATGTGCTTTGGTGAACACATAGCATCATCTCCGCCAAACACAGACACAATTATTAAATATCAATCTCCATTCAGACGAAGACACTGGAACATGGAGAGGTTAAATCCCTTGCCCAAGGTCACACATCTAGCCATTCAGTGGAATTCAAACACAGGCTTTCTGGATTCGAACCTTCATTTCCAGACATTATGCTGTATTGCCTACTCTGCCTTTCAAATGGAAAGTGCCAGCCAGGCATGGTGGCTCACTCCTATAATCCTACCACTATGGGAGGCTGAGGCCGGTGGATTGCTTGAGCTCAGGAGTTTGAGACCAGTCTCAGCAAGAGCAAGACCCCATCTCTACTAAAAATAGAAAAACTACCTGGGCATTGTGGTGGGCACCTGTACTCCCAGCTACTTGGGAGGCTGAGGAAGGAGGATGGCTTGAGCCTAAGAGTTTGAAGTTACTGTGAGCTATGACACTGTAGCACTCTACTCAGGGTGAGAGAGTGAGACTGTCTCAAAAAAAAAAAGGGGAAATTCTGTGTGTGTATATCTGTGTGAGAGAGAGAGAGACGGAGAGAGAGAGAGATAAAGAAAGGGAGGGAGGGAAGAAGGGAGAAAGAGAGAAAATTCATGCACCAGTGTATCTCAAAGAAGAAAATTGGGGGCATGGGTTTTCCTAATGGCCCTCAAATAACTATCCATGCATGGAGTTGATCTTGACCTTGGAACATTTAGGAGCTCCTCTGCTCCTCAAGCATGCACCTTCTTGTCTTGGTGGTGAATGTCCCATGTTCCGTTCTAATGAACTCCCCTTGTATGAGGCAGCTCAGAGACCTGCTAGGAAAAGGAGAGGCATCTTCTCTCTCTGGGATTGCTCTCCAGTGCCTGATGGCCCTGAGCCTTGAAATACTGGAGAATGTAGCTGGACAATACTCTCAAAGTCCACCATGCTCAGCTTGGCGCCTGTAGCTCAGCAGTTAGGATACGAGTCACATACACTGGAGCTGGTGTATTGGAATCCAGCCTGGGCTTGCCAAACAACAACAACAACAACAACAAAATTGCCAGGTGTTGTGGCAGGCACCTGTAGTCCCAGCTACTTGGGAGGTTGAGGCAAGAGAATCTCTTAAGCCCAAGAGTTTGAGGTTGCCGTGAGCTGTGATGCCACAGCACTCTACCGAGGGTGATGTAGTGAGACTGTCTCAAAGGAAAAAAAAAAAAAAAAACACCACCCTCTTAGTTTAGGATGAATGGGAGTTACCCGGAAAGGATACAAGCCAATAAGAAACATGTGTCCCCTGCCGTAGCCCCAATTGCTGAATGCAGAGTTTGAAGAAGGGACGGATCTGAAATGAAGTGCAATGCTTAACCAACACTTCCTCCCTGGGGCATGGAAAACAAACACTGAGTACAAGTCCAGAGGGGCCAGTGTGCTGGGATGGAAGTTTATGAATGAAATCATCGGTGATAGAGCAGAGAGGATGTTACAAGTTTACTCCAAGTCCTTTTTCAAGACGTAATGCATAGAGTTCAGATTTCAACATGAATGTCAAAAACACTGGGTATGATTTTGCATAGGATGTTTGCTTCTTTAGAATACTAAAAACAAATACCGCCTGAGTACTAAGGACAATGTGAAATATTAAATAACCAAGAAATAAAACGTATAAACATTAATCCCACTAGGGGTTTTCCTGTTGCAACACAGCCACTGTGATGGGAAGATTATTCTTCCACAATGATGTGATCTCAGACCTGGGTCATCTGGCTTGATGACACTGGGCCAGCTGGTCAGTGCATTTTCCTGTTTGCTAGTTACTGGGTAACAATGCCCGAGGGCAATGGAAACTTTCCACCCAACCTTTTACAGACCTTCAGAGAACATGCCCGTGTTTGCCCTTGAGTCACTGGGCACTTGGTGCATTCTCCCCGGGAGGACACTGTCTTTTCTACCCCGCATCCTCCCACTTTCCGCTGAGGGAAAGTGTGCTACACGCTGCTGCCAGACCCTCCCCATGCAGCAGATACGGGTCTGCCCCTCTCTCTCCAACCGGGGCAGACTCCAAATTTGCCCGGGGCTGGTGGAGGGGGTCTTAGTCCATTTCTCCAAAACTGATTTCATCACTACATCTGTGTTTCTAATGCAATCTCCCAGGGATCTTTTCTTTTGAGACAGAATCTCACTCACTTGCCCTGGGAAGAGTGCATGGTATCAGCCTAACTCATAGCAACCTCAAACTGCTGGGTTCACACCATCCTCCTGCTTCAGCCTCTCGAGTAGCCGGGATCATAGGTGCCTGACACAATGCCCAGCTATTTTTTCCATTTTTAATAGAAACAGAGTCACACTCTTACTCAGTCTGGTCTCAAACTCTTAAGTTCAAGCAATCCACTCGCCTCAGAGTGCTAGGATTATAGGCATGAGCCACCATGCCCAGGCTCATCCAGAAATCTTTAATCTGGAATATCCACAAAGTGAAAACAGAACAGTATGGCCCAGTGTGGTGGCTCACACCTGTAATCCTGGCACTCTGGGAGGCCGAGGTGGGAGGATCACTTGAGCCCAAGACTTCTAGACCATCCCGAGCAAGAGTGAGCCCCCATCTTTACTAAACAGAAAAATTAGCCAGTTGTGATGGTGAATGCTACTCTGGAGGCTGAAATAGGAGAATCACTTGAGGTCAGAAGTTTGAGACCAGCCTGAGCAAAAGCAAGAACCCAATCTCTACAAAATACAGAAAAATTTGCCAGGCAGGGTGGCACATACCTGAAGTCCCAGCTACTTGGGAGGCTGAGGGAGGAGGATCGCTTGAGCCCAGGAGTTCGAGGTCGCTGTGAGCTATGATCGTTTCTCTGCACTCTTCCTGGGATGACAGAACAAACCCCTGACTCAAAAAAAAAAAAAAAAAAGTAGTTGCTCAAAATACTCATTGCTATTTGCAGTAATAAGACATGAAAGAAAATTTTCCCATGATGTCCTTACAGCAGGCCCCTCTGCAGTGGGATCAATCAACATCCCCACAATAAATACAATACATTCTTTTTGAGATGGGACCCAAAGTCTTCTCTCTCTTTTTATAAAAACATTGATAAGTCAATTCCCCAAATCTTCATAACCTGCAAGCTATGCATATGTTTTTTTTCAGACTCCAAAGAGGTAGAGACCTAGGTTTACACTGGGGGCAGATGTTTCCTTTGTTCTGGTGTTCCGAGGTTAGTTTTAGGAACCTGTAAGACTTTCTTGATTTGGGAGTGAAGGAGGAAACTAGGTCAGTTTTGTAAGAAACTGGACTGTTGCTGGTTCTTTTGAAGTTTCAGGAACTTTTCCCAGGATTCAAAGAGGCTGAATTCAGCAGGCACAGCCCGGAGTAAGAACCTCACCCCTGCCCTCCTGGGAAGGAAGCCTGGGAAAGGGCATGCTCCGTCAGCTGAGGCTCTCCTGTCTCTGTTACTTTAGACTTAACATCCAAGAAAGAAATCATGGTGGAGTTCTGTGTTTATTTTATTTTATTTTATTTTTTGAGACAGAGTCTCACTCTGTCACCCTGGGTAGAAAGCTGTGGCCTCAGACCTCACAGCAACCTCAAACTCCTGTGTTCCAGTGATCCTCCTGCCTCAGCCTCCTGAGAAGCTGGATCTACAGGCATGCACCAACAATGCCCTGCTTGTTTTTCTACTTTTTAGTAGAGACAGGGTCTTGCTCTTTCTCAGGTTGTTTTCAAACTCCCGAGCTCAAGTGATCCACCCACCTCGGCCTCCCGGAATGCTAGGATTACAGGCGTGAGCCTCCACGCCTGGCCAAGTTCTGTGTTCTTGGAAATTATCTTCTGGAGGTCAAAGAAGAGAAGATGATCCCACTGTCATCACCCCAAGGAGCCACAGTGTGGCACAGGGAGTTGTGGTTTGGGAGCAGACTTTAAATTTTGTCCCTCTGCCAAAGCCTGGATCCCAAGGTGTAGATGAGTCATTCTCCTGCCTCATCCCTCGCCCCACCAAGCCCACTCTGAAATGGAGATTTATAGATGGGCAGTCTTTTGCAAAGTGGTCTTAGAAAAACCCCATGAGGGCATGCAGGGAGCAGGACTGGGCAGAGGGAGATGCAGGCAGACTTGTCATTTTCCCTGGGAAGACTCAGCCTTGGAGTTGGAATGCCATCCAGAGTTGCTTCAAATTGTGGAGAGGGGACCAGGCTCTATGACCCTGCCTCAAGCCAGCACTGGAGGTGGGCAGTCTCAGGGATAGGCAAGGTAGTTCTCTGCCGCCCAGCTCAGACTGGGGTCCCTGCAGCACTGAAAGTTGCCCTACTTGGAAACTTGCTAGAAGTCTAAGTGCTTGTGTGTCATCCAGACCTTCTGAGTCAGACACTCTGAGGGCAGAGCACTGTGTGGTTTAACAAGCTTCCAAGTAATTGTGACACTCAATGAAGTTTGAGAATCTCTACCCTGGGGCAAGGCCCAGAGAATTCTGGAGAGCCAGTCTTCCAGCAGTTGAGGAAATGGGTACCTTAGTCCTGAAGAAGGGTCCCCGTGGCATCATGACACACGCTCAGGGCTCTCTCATGGTGGGCATGGGTGAACACCGGCCCTAAAGAAGAGGCCAGAAGCCAGGCAGGAGTGCCCCAGCAAAGATCATCTGGATCCCGAGAAAAGAGTGTGTGGCAGCAATAACTCTCAGTGGTGTTTGAAAATTGACAGTTACCAAACTGTCAAGAAAATTGTTGTCAAAAATTGCACCCTCACCTCTCAGTTTCATATGGAATTAAGAAGTACCCATCTCATTTTGAGCAAAGGGAAAACTAGCCTCTTGGCCACCACCACCAGGACCAGAGTGGGTGGCAATGGCAGACACAGCAGGTATCAGCTCTGTGGGAGGTCCTGCCTGTGTTCCAAGGTCCAGTGGCTACTGAGGCAGCAGCGAGGGGCAGAGAAAGAGGAGGGACTCCTTCCAGGCCACACAGCAGCATCCTGGCAGCCTTCCAGAATAATCCAGGTCTCCTTAAGGAAGTTACATTTCAAGGGCTCAAAGTTCATTGTAACTTGGATCCATATTTACAGGACATGTGATACTATTTCTTATTAAGAAGCTACTATGCCCTAGACACGCCAATCCTAACAGTATCTTTGGGGCCATCCATTCCTTGGGGAAGCCATGGGAAAGCTGTTTTCAATACACTGATAACTCTTCGACATTACTGGCATTTAACTCTAGCCCCAAGTGGATCTCGTGGCAAATATGGGACCTGGGACTTAAAAGGCAAAGAATACTCAAGCTGAAGTTGTCTCCTTCCTATGATTTAAATTCAGCATTTTGGGGCGGTGCCTGTAGCTCAAAAGAGTAGAGTATTGGCCCCATATGCCAGAGGTGGTGGGTTCAAACCCAGCCCTGGCCAAAAACTGCAAAAAAATAAAGATAAATTTAGCATTTTTTAATAAAGTAAATAGTGAATGAAGATTCCACCACCAATATAATTTCATTTAAAATTCTTTCAGTCCTTTCTCATTGTCCTGCACATCAACCTAAGTAGATGTTTATTTAATTATTTATTTTTGAGACAGAGTCTCAAGCTGTTGCCCTGGGTAGAGTGCCGTGGCAACACAGCTCATAGCAACCTCCAACTCCTAGGCTTAAGTGATTCTGTTGCCTCAACCTCCCACGTAGCTGGGACTATAAGTGCCCACCACAACACCCAGTTATTTTTTGGTTGTAGTTGTCATTGTTGTTTGGCAGGCCCGGGCTGGATTTGAACCTGCCATCGAACGTGTATGTGGTTGGCACCTTAGCCGTGTGAGCTACAGGCTCCGAGCCTAAGTTTATAATTACAGCCATGCACCGTGTAATGACATTTTGGTCAATACAGATTGCATGTATAATGGTGGTTTCATAAGATTATAATGACCCTGAAAAAATTCCTATCACCTTGTGCTATCATAACCATAGTAATATCGTCAAGCCATTACTTCGTTTTTTAATCAATTCTCTGTAGCCTAAGTGTACAGTGTTTATAAAGTCTATAGCAGTGTACAGAATGTCCTAGGCTTTCACTTTCCACTCACCTGCAAGCTCCAGTCATGGTCAGTGCCCTAAATAGGTCTATCATTTTTTACCTTTGATGTAATATTTTCACTGCAGTTTTTCTATGTGTAGATATGTTTATATACACAAATCCTTACCATTATGGTCCAACTGCCCATAATATTCAGGACAGTAACCTGCTCTATGGGTGTGTAGCCTCAGAGCAAGAGGCTATACCATCCAGCCTAGGGGTGCAGTGGGCTCTGCCATCTAGGTTTGTGTAAGCACACTCAAGGTTTCCTCAACAATGAAATTGCCTAGTGATACATTTCTCAGAATGTATCCTGGTCATTAAGTAATACATGATTGTGCCTGGAGAGGTGGCTCACGCCTATAATCCTAGCATTCTGGGAGGCCGAGGAAGGTGGATTGCTTGAGCTCAGAAGTTCCATCAAGACCAGCCTGAGCAAGAGTGAGACCCCGTCCTTAATGAAAAAGAAAAAACTAGCTGGGACATTGTGAGTGACACCAGTGGTCTCAGTTACTCAGGAGGCTGAGGTAAATGGCTCACTTGAGCCCAGGAGTTTGAGGTTGCTGTGAGCTATGACACCATGGTACTCTACCCAGGGTGACAGAGGGAGACTCTGTCTCAAAAAGAAAAAAAAAGTAATGCATGATAGGAATAGAAATTAGATTCTATTGATATTCTCATTATTTTCTACTCTTCTCCTTCAGTGCCTGTTATAATCCCTTGGAAATTTACAATGTGGTAAAATATGTCAAGACCATCTATAAATTATTCTACAAAAAACTGGGGAATGGTTATGGGGAAAAAATTAATGCATCCTTAATTTTAGAAGTTCTTGACCCAGCATAATCCTGGCCTCCAAAAAATCTGACAAAGGCTAAGAGAAGCACATATAGAAATGTACGATTGTGGCTCGGCGCCTGTGGCTCAAGTGACTAAGGTGCCAGCCACAGACACCTAAGGTGGCAGGTTCGAATCCAGCCCAGGCTGCCAAACAACAATGATGGCTGCAACCAAAAAATAGCAGGGCTGTGGTGGGCACCTGTGGTCCCAGCTACTTGGGAGGCTGAGGCACGAGACTCGCTTAAGCCCAGGAGGTGGAGGTTGCTGTGAGCTGTGATAGCACAGCACTCTACCCAGGGGGACAGCTTGAGGCTCTGTCTCAAAAAAAAAAAAAAGAAATGTAAGATTGTCAAGCAAAATGCACCAGCCAATCAGTGCACGCAATTCAAAATCAGCCTCATACACCTGGGATGCTCTTTAGACTGCGATTTAAAACAGACAGGGAAGGCAGTTTTGGGTATGCACAGTAAGTAAAGCTCCGGTCTTTGTCTCCTTTGTCTTTTTTTCTTTCAACAGGTCAAATGTTTACAGATATGAGTAGAGAAAATGGAAACTTCACCAACAAATAATGAAATAAAGAGAGAAGTTTGGCGTGTCGAAGTTGTCACCAGATACAACATCATGGGAAGGGGTGGTGCCCAGGGAGGGCCTGGGCTGCAGTGGCCCCTGCAAAGCCAGTAGTTCCATTGCAAAAGCTGTAAATATGGGCTGGTGTGCACACTGGACCCCTGTCCCCATGGGCCTCGGGGCTGAATTCTTTGGACATGCTCCGTTCACTCTGCTCCCCTTCTTTTTTATTTTATATCTCTTTGAAACCTTTCTCTATATTCATGCCTCTCTCCCCCCAAATAAACAAAAGCAAAATTAAAAAAGAAGGCTGTAGGCAGAAGATCCTTTCTGCAAACATCACATCCTTGTTCTAGCTTGATATTCTTTTCCTCTCCTGGTCTATCTTTTATTTTTATTTATTTATTTTTGCCAAATCTCACTATTTATATTTATATATTCTTACCCCAAGTGGCAAGAAAAAGAGAAAACTCCAATTCAATCCTCTCATTTTCCTGCCATTTATTAGCAGCCTTAATGAAAAGAAAGAATGATTTAATAAAACATAAATAAAAGAAAGAAAGAAATCTTTTTGTTTGTTTGTTTTAGAGACAGAGTCTCACTGTGTCACCCTCAGTAGAGTGCTGTGATGTCACAGCTCACAGCAACCTCCAACTCTTGGGCTTAAGCCATTCTCTTGCCTCAGCCTCTCAAGTAGCTGGGACTACAGGCGTCCGCCACAATGCCCAGCTAATTTTGTTGTCGTTGCAGTTTGTCCAGGGCTAGGTTCGAACCTGCCACCCTCGGTAAATGGGGCCGGTGCCCTACCCACTGAGCCACAGGCTCCAGCCGAAGGAAAGAAATCTTAAAGATGAACTTAAAACCCTTGCACATTTTGGGTTTCCCTTGGTGCTCCTATCTGCCACTATTCTTTCCTAGATATTGGTTTATATTATCTGTATCTAGTCTCTACTCTGTTTCAGAGGATGTGCCTGGTGAGTGAGTCACCCTGGCCTAGGTGATCAGTAATGACATGTCTTTCAACATGAACAATATGAAAAGATCTATTATCAATTTAAATGAGAATGAAACACTTTACTAGAACAAAGAAAAGGATAACAAATCAAGATAGTAAGTAGAGCTGGAGGACATTTTAAGAAATTATCTAACAAAACCTCTTCCACTGAGAGATGAGGAGACAGGCGGCGGGGAGGCTGTGCCTTGCTGCTGGGTGGTACCCTTGACCTTGGGGAAGTGATTTAACATATCTGTGCTCCAGTGCCATCATCTGTAAAATGAAGCTAGTGCTCTAATACCTACCTCATAGGGCTGCTGTGCAAATGAGCGTGGTAATCCCTCCGAAGAGCGCTGAGATGTAGTAAGCCTTCCATCACTATTAGCTTTAATACAAATACCATCATCATTATGAGGCCCGTATCACAGAGCGAGCTGGTGGCTCGTGAGGACTTGGTACTGAGCATCTTTGTTCCCAGTCCTTTGTTTAAGAAACAGGAGAGTTTTCCTCTCACAAATGACAAAACCAATAAGGGCTTTGCTACACATCAGTTCTGTGGGGCATCTGAGGTCATAGCTGGAACCAGAGAGGGCTGACTCCCAGGAAAATCTGGCCTCTTTTCAGCCCGGTGACTGCGGGGGCAAGGTATTTCACCTCCACAAGCCTCAGTTTCCCCACTTTCAATGAAGGCAATTATGGCATGCCTGCTTGGATGGTGGCCAGGCTTAAGTGAGATCACGGAGACAAGCAGGAAATCTCTGCGTACCTTAAAACAGAGCGAGGAGATTCTCTCATTGTCCGGGTCACCCCTAAAATCCAAAATCCATCCTTTCATTTTTCAGAAATTGTGTTTTAAATGAAAGCAAATAGATATCGCAACGATTATGCACAAAACGCACTGGCTCAGCTATGGAGACGGGGCTACCAGAAAGAAAACTGATCCAAAAGAACATTTCCCAGTGAAACCAGATCAGACCAAGGATTTACACCTCTTCTGAAAGAGCAAAAACATTTGCTTTCCACGTCATCTGCGTGTTTGCGGCTTGCTTGCCAACCCTAACACACTAAGTCCCGGCAGGCGAGTCGGGCTCCGGAGCGGGTCCCCGGGCTGTGCAACCGAAGTTTAGGAGCCCCCTGTCCACATAAATCACAACAGCTTCACACTTGGTGGAGGAAATTAGCTCAGAGAAACGCCAAGTGCGATAAAAAATGAAATAGATTGACATTCCAATAAAATAAGCCCTTCTACCCTCTCAACCTCCCCCCGCCCCGTCCCCATCCCTGGGGACATATATATTCCAGAAATATCATTACACTCACATTACAACATATTCTTGGTTCAAGACTAACTTAGTAAGGCTTCGCCCCTCCGGGCACAGCCAGAGGACAGCTCTGATTGATGTCCAGATCGCTTCCTTGTCATCGAGGTTACAGGTTATTATTACTAATGATGACAGACCATCACCAGGGGAGTGTTTTCACGGAATACTCAGATTGGAGACACAAAATGAAGCTAACTTATTAGAGGGTTCTGAAAGCACCAGGCTCAGGCAGCAAAGGTGATATTGCTCTTATTTGGCACAAGAGTACAGGACAAGGAGGGGGAACAGAGGAGGTTTCTACCAACCATTAGGTGATCCGAGTTCCCTTCCTTTTTTATGCCAACTCACTCCCCGGCATGGGGTTAATTGCTCGGTGACTCAACCCAGGTCTCCTGCAATCTCTAATTGTCAATGAGCTGATCTTGCTGAAATTTTTGAAGATAAAAATTGGGAGAGGCCCACAGGACACACTCTGGGTTTCTGACAGAATTGTTAATGTTTGGAAAACTGCAAAACGTCTCTTTACAGGACAAAGGATGACATACTCTCTGTGCCAACAGTCAGGGTAGAGGACATTGTATTCTTTTGTTCCTGCCCCTGTAATTAATTAGCCAAGGCAAGGAAGCAGGGAGAAACCAGGGAGCCACATAGGCAGAGGACTTTACGCTCTTCTGTTTTACAGACAAAATTTGAGATGAGGGTCACAACCCGATGAGAGATCTCGGGATGTGAGATTTATACCTCCTTAAACTACATGTCCAGAGAAGGGGGAGTTTGGGGAGACAGGAGTGAGAATCAGAGTGACATTGCTGATTTAGGTGAACCAGACCCCTCTTGCTGATGAAAGATAACAAATCACGTAGTAGATCTTTAATTTACGCCTCTTCCCTCATCACTGCCAGCTAGTTGAATGCAGCCTCTTCCTTTTGCCAGTTGTTCTTTTACGTTATTTCACAAAGGTACGGCATGCTCTTTTGAAAAGATAGATGCAACAGGATATAGGGAATAAAAAAGAAGTGTAAGATACACATAGTAGAAACCTCTTCAACTTGGGAAATTGAGGTGGGAGGGAAATAGACCAAGTATCAGTGAAAGCACTGAAGTATAAGTCTTAAACACATTTTTTTTGTCTAAAAAGTTAAAATGTGTACCTGAAGCTTTGTTTGGCTGTGCCCCCTGCTAACTAAACATCTAAGGGAGGCCCCTCCATGTGAGATATTTCACCATTGTCCTTGTTATAAAGGAAAACTTCCACCAAAGACACTCTTTTTCTTTTTTTAGGTTACCTCTCCACATGGAGGTTTGAAAATGGGGGCACCCAGACCATGACCGTCTTGCTTTATAGCTAAATGTAAGAGCACATCTAAGCCCAGTGGAAAACAATCCTCCAGAAAGGCAAGGGAGGCAATACTGGCTTATATCCACATGTTTTGGGGAGCCAAGCTAGCTCTTTGTACCAAGCTCAAACCTTATAGGATTTGCAGGATTGGCACGAGGTCAAATCAGGGCCAATGGTCGCGTACCAAATAACTCAACAGAAGGACTGGGCCCATAGGCCTCCCCAAACCAAGTTCAGTGGCTGAGATAGAAGCCAAGAGGGGTGTGGCACTGCGTCCATGTTCAACATAAAAAAAAAAAAAAACACGGGCCATGTGAGTGGGAGAGGGGATATCCCCAGGGCTTTTCTGCAGCCTATTACCACCTTGAATGATCTCTTAATAAAATTCTTAATAAAGTAGTAGTAATCTATTTGGGGTAATGGACATATTGGGCCATCATCAGTTAATATCACCTTAATGCAGGTCATTCATTCAATAACTGATCTTTAGGCCAGGCGTCATGGCTCACCCTGAAATCCTAGCACTCTGGGAGGCCAAGGAAGGAGAATCACTTGAAGTCAAGAGTTCAAGACCAACCTGAGCAAGAGCAAGACCCCATTTCTACTAAAAATAGAGACACTAGTCAGGCGTTGTGGTGGGCACCTGTAGTCCCATATACTCAGAAGGCTGAGGGCAAGAGGGAGGCTGAGGCAAGAGGATCATGTGAGCCCAAGAATTTGAGGTTGCTGTGAGCTATGACAGCACTCTACCCAGGGCGACAAAGTAAAACTTTGTCTCAAAAAACAAAAAAAAGGTAGGCATTATTCTCCCTATTTTACAGGTGAGTAAATAAAAACTTAGAATGTTTGAGGACCTCACATACAACCCTAAGCCTTTGCCACTTGGCTGTAAAACTCTGCATTTTTGCTCTATTTGTTTAATTTAGCTATTACTATTTTAGCTCATCTGTTAAAGACCATGAGCAGTCAGTACATAGGGCTCCTAGAGTGTATAAGAGACATTATAGTCACACAAATGTGTTATAGCAACAGTATTAGAATAGTAACAGCCTCTGCGCTCAGGCAATCGACCCGCCTCAGCCTCCCAGAGTGCTAGGATTACAGACATCAGCCCCTACACCTGGCAATAATGCCTACCTTATTGGGGAGCTGAGATAATGCATACAAAATAAGCAGGTTTGATAGGTACTATCATAATGCACATCTTTAACTGAGTTATGGTTTCTAAGTAAAATGGGAAGACGCACCCTGGCTGACTCAGAATATCCACTAGGTGGTGCTAGAAAACAATGCCTAACAACCCAGCCTTTATTTTAAAGACCCAGCATTTTATCACAGTGCATTAGGAAGCAGAGCTTCTGATAAACACTCCAACCTATATTCTTTATGTTATCTGGGGGCTTTTAGCTATTCCTATAGTTCCCAAACATTTCTGCCCAGCCTGCCTCCTAAGTAAGAGTCTCCCTCGGCCAATAAACCATTACTGAGCGCCTACTATTTGTTAGGTTCTGGGTAGACAGAGTTGAATGAGACACAGTGCCTGTCCTGGTCCTGAATTTCACTTTGGATGTGTTGATTCTGAGTTCCTTGTAGTACTGCAGACCTCAACCTTAGGAACCGGCAGGTGAGCTAAGCTTCCTCTGTATTTACAGCTGCTCCCCATCACTCGCATCACTGCCTGAGCTCCGTCTCCTGCCCGATCAGTAGGGGCATTAGATTCTCATGGGAGCGTGCATCCTACTGTAAACTGCACATGTGAGGGATCCAGGTTGTGGGCTCCTTGTGAGAATCTAGTGCCCCCTCACCCCTACCAGTCAGAGGAATAATTGTCTTCCACAAAACTGCTCCTTGGTGCCAAAAGGCTTGGGGACCACTGCTATAGCACTTTCAGGTGGAGATGTTTAACCAGCAATTGGATATTCAGATGTGAAACTCAGAGGTGACAGGCAAAATGCAGGTTTCAATCAGACAGACGGCACACCTGACTCACAGTTGATCATAAGAATGGAGATCTTGGCCAGGACAGTGTGTGAAGTAGGGAGATCTGTGAGGAGGAACAGAGAACCCTGTGGAATGTTGGAATGTGGGCGTTCCAGCCAGAAAGAAAGCTCTGGGGAGATGGAAGGAGAGTTCAGGGAGTCCTGGGCAGAAGCAGCACCGGGTGGTGTCAAAGAATACAGAGTCGTGAAGGGACAAAGCAGGAGTGTCATTGAGAAGACAGAAGAAGGCTCACCGGATTTGGAACAGAAAGAAAGCTGGTGGACAGTAGCTTGGAGTCAGAGTAGGAGCTGTGCCAGCTGAGCCTGCCTTTTAAAAAGTGGGGATGAGAAAGAGAAGAGTTAGGATGATTTCTAGGGAAGCACTGAAGGCAAAGGAGGGGAGTCTGCTTTAGTGCGAGGGAGGGTTTGGTCTTTTGCTATTTATTTACATATTTGCACTGGAAGAGAGATTTGATGGTATTTACAGATGCAGGGGAAGCAGCCAGCAGGGGGGGGACAGGCTGACAATAGTAGAAATAAGAAGGACTGACATCACCCCACTTCCCAGTTCTCTTTGTCTGAGATAAGCTGTGTGCCCCTTGTTTTTCCAAACCCTCTGGTCCTCAGATGCCTTGCCCATAAAAAAACGTGCAGAGCAAAATGGTGAACCAAGATGGCTTAAGGTCTCCCCTAGTGCTAAAATATTTCATTTCCCAGTTTGAATCTTTCAGTTACCTGAATAGCAAAGGGAAGACTTATACAGGTTAAGTATGTTTCAATAACTGTCTTTGAACTGGAAACCAACCTCCAGATATGTCATATCACTAAAGGAATGCCTGTCGTAAAATGCAAAGCCTCCTGTTCAAAATAGTCACCAGCTAGTGTGCAGCTGACTGTGCAAATAGCATATGTCTTTGTTCCGCACGTGAATTAATAGCCCTTTACGTTCATATCCGCCCCTTATGCCACAGCTAAATCTTCAAATAGAATCCCTCCATCACAGCATTTCTGAACACCGGGTAATGCAGTCCTGGTATAGTCCTGTGCCAAACCCATGGTTAACGCTTGGCCTTATAAATCATTTCTAATTGGCCTTTTCGGGCCAATTATAATAGAGAATTTGTATGCATGTGAAGATATTCAGGCATGCAGAAAATTAAATAAACAGACTATACCCATGTTGAAATACATCTTGCAAATTACAGGAAACGTAGTCAGATTACTTTTATTAAGGCCCAGGCCGTGTTTAATAGGTCCTTTCTAATAAGGAATGTTTTGACTCCAATCCTCCCAAGATACATACTACAGCACTCAACAGAAAGACACAATTTTCTTATTCATGAATGTCATAAACTTGCACCCATAAAAGCCTTGGCAGGCTTGCTCTGTACACCAGCAATAGAAGGTGAGTGGTAACCTCATTCATTCTCTTGGCGCAAAGCTATCTTGAATATTATCATATACGCTTTCACTATCTGCCACTCTGGAAGATTAGCTATTCTAGGTCCTATAGGCACTTAAAAAACATCGCTGGACTGAATGACAGGGACGGAAAAAAAAGCAAACTGCATCCCTTCCCCCCCCACCCTCGCCAGCCCCGTGATCTAACGTGCAGCCAGGAGGCTGGTCCCCCCTGGCTTATCCCAGTCTTAATAGCATGGAGTGGTCTGCCCATCAGAGAGGGCCAGACCCCCAAAAGAAAACTCTCTCATAAAGACAAAATTTGGCGGCTGTGTTCCTCTATCCCAAACACCATTAACACCTCCATTCTGGGGACAATTTAAAGTTTTTCAATCAGTGGTGATAATTGCCTAGTTGAAACATTAGTCAGAACCCCCCACCCTCCATCCCACTTTCCCGTTTTCTTCCTCTGTCTTGGGCCACCTTTTTGGTGCCAAAGGAAAAATAACTGAAATCAAGCAGGTCATTTTATTTTTCTGATTAGTCTTTTAGGCTGGGAGATTTGCTTTTAGGAGAATCAGGGGTATTGGGCTACAAGGAAAAGGTAAATTGTTGCTGTTTTTCCATCTTTTCTATTCCTCTGTGTCCCCATTACTGCTGAAGATGGGGAGTTGGCTGAGAAGAGGGGGATTTTCAGTATCAGTAAGCTGCTTTTGGTCTGATTCTCTGACACCGGGGTGCTGCCAGCGATGTGATGCTTACATTCAATTTGTTCAAACACTCAGTGATTTTAATTAACTGATTGCCTTTCCAAGAACCAACATCAAATACTCTTGTGATCTTTCATGATGAAGCAGAAACCACTGGGGGTAGAGGGACAGGAAATAGCCCTGCCCCCAACTCCTGCTGGTTACGCTGAGCTGGGGCCAGAAACACCCCATAAACTCTCTGGCAGTCATTTATTAGAAATAATGTCATTGAAATGGAAGTTGCCATGGTATGGTGGCCTCCAGCTGAGCCCAGGCTACTGGGGAGGGAAATTGCAGCTCCAACTCACCCTGATCACACGTTACCTTGTTTCGCCCCCATGCAGATAAAAAGCTCAACAAAGGGAAGCGGGTGACTCTTTTATTAAAAAGATGACTGAGGTGAAGTTTCTTTTCAACTCAGTTGAATAAAATGTGGCAAAAATGTTGGGGGGCCAAGAAGTCAAATCAGAAGCTGAAACAAAAATGACTTAATTGGTTTGCCATATAAGCAGGTATTTAAAAAGGAGCAGTGTTAAGAGGAAAGATTGCATCACTGAGATTTTAAATCCTTGGTTACTGGAGGCAAACACAGCAACAAACCTGGATAGAAATTCTGTCCACGTTGAAATAAATGGGATATTGGCTTCCACTACTAACAGGGAGAGGTGTGGGCTTATTGAGGTGGACAGCTTTCGAATTCCTTTTGCCTGATGTCGTTTTAAAGAGATGGACAGCTGAGCATTCCAATCCCAAGTGTGTGGTTTTGTTTTTAAGCTGTTCTGGAGATCCTGTTACCTTGACCTGTTCTCTTTCTGATTACATTAACAAACGTAAGCTTTTCTTCCTCCACCACTGCCTGTCACCCTTGGAGATATATAAAATGTGTACTTGCATTTCAACTTTGCTTGGCTTCTCGGGCCCACTGGTCTCTGCCCCTCCAGAGGGTGAAGCCCTGCTCTCCTGTCTCTTATGTGAACAACCTCATGCAAGTTGTGAGCTTCAGGTTACTATCTCTACATCGGATTGAAAAATAATAATAATGTCTACTGAGTTTGTTTCTAGTGCTTCCTCACAAGTTACTTAAAACTTAGCAGTTGAAAACAACACATGTGTATGCTATCACATACTTTCTGAGGGTCAGGAATCTGGGAGCAGCTTAGCTCCAGTGCAGGACCTCTCATGAGGCAGCAGTTAAGGTGTCAATTGAGTCTGGAGTCATCCGAAGGCTCAAGTGGGGCCGGAGGACCTGTTTCCAAGGTTGTACACTCTGGAAGCTGTGGGCAGTAGCCCTCTATTCCTCCCTTCATGGGCTTCTCCACAGATCATTTGAACGTCCTCCTGCTATAGAAACTGGTTTTATTTCCCAGAGTGAATGGTCCAAGAGAGAGCAAGGAGTTAAGTCACAGTATCTTTTGTAGTACAGCCTTTGAAGTTACATATCATCATTTCTGTTAGCCTCACAAACCAACCCTGGGGATGGAGAGAAAGACCACATAGGAGGCTGCCAACCATACCTCTCTTGAAGGGTATTAAGGGAGATGAGCATGTATGTACATGAAGCAGGTGGGTGACACCTGGTAGAGATTCAGTAAAATAAATTGAAGTTATCATTATTTATTCCCTCCATATAAAGCATCCCAATTTATATATGAGTCAGAGAGAGAACAGACAGACACACAGATAGATACATGTAAAGGCCCAGATGAAGGTGACATTCATCCATTCAACAAATATTTACTCATGGAGTGCCTACCATGCACTAGGTACTATTCTAGTTACTTTTGATCATATTAACAAAGGCAGCTAATTCTAGGGAAGGGATGCAGATAATTAAAATAGACATGATAAATAAATAGATTGAAGAGCACATTTGACAACAGGAAGGGCTACAATAAAAATAGGAAAGGGGCCAGGTGCAATGGTGCATGCCTGTAATCCTAGTAGTCTGGGAGGTCAGGAGGGAGGATAGCTTGAGTTCAGGAATTTGAGAACAGCCTAAATAAGAGTTGAGACCCTGTCTCTTCTAAAAATAGAACAATTGGCAGGCATTGTGGTGGGTGCCTATTGTCTCAGCTACTTAGGAGGCTGAGGCAGGAGGATTGCTTTAGCCCAGGAGTTTGAGGTTGCTATGAGCTAGGCTGAGGCCACTGCACTCTAGCCTGGACAACAGACTGAGACTCTGTCATAGGAAGGGAGGAAGGAAGGAAGGAAGGAAGGAAGGAAGGAAGGAAGGAAGGAAGGGCCAGTTAAGTATCATTCAGGATGCTGGCTTTGGAGATGCAGACAAATATTTTCTATGGGGTCAGGGCAGCCCTATCAAGAAGGCACATCAGAGCACAGAGGGCTGGCTGTAGGCTCTTCCTGGGAGACACAGGCCCCTCTATGGCATTCTGACCTGAGACCACATGGTGGCCAGACTGTCCTCCCATCTGTCCTGCACTAAAAACTGACTTGCTTCCTAACCTGCTCCTTCTCCCTGCCTCCTTCCTCCTTTCCTGATGTTTTCTCATGGGTGTCTCTTGGTCTTATCTGCATCTTCTGTGAAATAAGGGATTTGGCTGACAGATTCTCACAGTGGGTGATAGAACCCCAACATGTTCAGAATATTGTGGATTCCTGATATGTTTAATTTTACCATAAGAAATAAAAAGGATTTTTTTCCAGCAACTAAAACAAGGAAGAAAAGAAAAGAGGAAAATACAGGCCTTATCTCTATAGTCTAGGACTAACCAGTGGACCTTGATCATTGGAGGGGGGAGGAATGGCAGCTATTGACCCCACTAAGCTGTAACCAGGGTCTCATCTAAGAGTCATTAGTTGTCCAGTTAGGGCTGGGTAGGAGATACAATGACCTAAAGGAAATGTCAGGAAAAAGAAACTCAGAATCCAGAAAATCCCTCTCATTAGCTTTTTTTCCCTGTGTCTTGGGGAAAGATTGACCATTAATTGGCTGCAATTCTGGAGCAACTTTGGCCAGAGAAAAACCAGTTTTCAAGGCTGAGGATCACGTGCTAGATAATCTCTAAGGGCCCCTCCAGCTCTAAGTGTCTAAGATTCTACAAAAGCTTCCTCCAGGAGAGAAAGGCACCTGAAATACAGCACAGGCTCCAGGGGTGAAGCTGCTTCCCCAGACGGTGAATGGCTATTTTATATTTTAATTTTATGAATTAAATAAAGTTCTTGAGTAGGGGCTCAGACAGACAGAATATCTAAAACTGCTCCACTAAAGAAGTGTGAGAAGCCAAGGGAAAGTGTGAAGAGACCGCTTAGACTTTTCAACCCCAAATCAAAGTACTTGCGAAGAAACAGACAAGCGTGAGCATTCCTTAGAACGCGGCGCAGGGAAAGGTGGGCGGATTGCTCTGTTAGACCATCAGGTCCTTCCCTCCCACCTCCATCAAGAATGAAGGTGTTTCAAATTGTATATGAAACAGCACAATGTACCCCATGTTTGCATCAATGTACACAGAAATCAATTAATAAAAAAAAAAAAAGAAATACCCAGTTTAAAATTTGAGGTAACACCCTGAAAAAAAAAAAAAAAAAAGAATCTAGTGTCTGTAATTACTCTTATTGGCCCCTAGATGGCAGTCAGGGAAAGCGAAGACAAAAAATTTAACAGGCAGCCGCACTTAATAAAGGCTGGATTCCAGCTACCAAAACAACTCAGCTTTAAAAAAAAAAAAAAAAAGTGGGCAGCACCTGTGGCTCAGTGGGTAGGGTGCCGACCCCATATACCGAGGGTGGTGGGTTCGAACCCGGCCCCGGCCAGCAAAAAAAAAAACCAGTAGCAACTGCAACAGAAAATAGCGGGCACTGTGGTGGGCACCTGTTGTCCCAGCTACTGGGGAGACTGAGGCAAGAGAATCGCTTAAGCCCAGGAGTTGGAGGTTGCTGTGAGTTGGGATGCCATAGCACTCTACTGAGGGCGACAAAGTGAGGCTCTGTCTCAAAAAATAAAATAAATAAATAAATAAAATGAAATGAAATAATTTTCAAAAGTATCCTGAGGGCACCTATGAAATGTGAAGAAGGTTAATACAGTGATTCTTGCATATAATACTTGACCAATGCTTTAAGAGATATCCAAAGCTACTGGTGCTTGGCCACCATCAATAGGTAATCCATAAGTATTTGGTCTCATCTCTTCCCTCCTACCTGTGGGAAATGGTTGGATTCTTACAATAATGGGGAAAGCACTAGTGCAACTTCATGGTCAGAAAAACAAGACATTCTACTTCACCTACTTCAGCCCCACAAAATGATAAATCATCTATCCCACGTCCCAGATGATTTCCAATTATACAGCTCAACGTTCATGTAGGTAAAAACCCTATAAGTAATTATTTCAGCCCCAGAACATCACTCCATTTTACAAACAAATGCAAAGCCTTTTTTTTTTTTTTTGCGGTTATAAGTACACTGATTTGGCTCAGCGCCTGTGGCTCAATCGGCTAAGGCGCCAGCCACGTACACCTAAGGTGGCGGGTTCGAATCCCCAGCCCGGGCCGCCAAACAACAATGATGGCTGCAACCAAAAAATGGCCAGGCGTTGTGGTGGGCGCCTGTGGTCCCAGCTACTTGGGAGGCGGAGGCAGGAGACTCGCTTGAGCCCAGGAGTTGTAGG